>SNQJ01S0259907.1:0-12299 GCA_010110895.2 Picea sitchensis | reverse complement strand
GTGCAGAAAAAGAGACCACGATGGTGGTGGAAGGCACCTGGAAAGGTGGCGTTAACTTCCACCGAGAATTAATACCATATTTGGACTCCAGTGGCCCAAAGAACCAAAAGCGGCTCACTGACCCTGAATTAAATGTCTCGTCGGCTGGCAGGTAGATGGCTCCTTAGAAATTTAATGAGGGATGGGGAGGTGAACCGCCTATCCATAGAGCCATCATGATTGACCAGCACGAGGGAAATCATGCCACACACAACCTCGCAAGGGGATAAGGCGTGGGGTAGAAGCGATTGGGGGTGGACGCAAGGGGAGAACTCTGGCAATATGCAGAGTGAGTGATAGCAAAGAGGAAGGATTGCAACCTTCGCTCCTGGTCACTAGCAAACAGAGACATAGTCTCACAACATCGTGGTCTCAACTCAGGGGTGGCTAGTGGTAAATCCACTAGGAGTCACTAAGCCTACGGTTGGGTGGAAACGAGCACCCCTCTCAGTAGTTGCATAACCCCTGGTGTTATTTTTGATAAGTGTTTTGCCTTTGGCATCATGAAATATGTGTATATGTTCATTCTAATGATTATGCCCATAAACTGTGAAACTGTGAATGATTTCATTATAAGAATGTCTGTATGGTATTTTGATCAGTACTAGTAGTTGTGGGAGAGCCCACAAGTTAGGAATCTGTCTAAGTCGTCATATTTCGGCTGAAAAACTCGACAGTGGTTGGATCTGTCAGAAGATACCTGAGGGTTAAAACCCTAGTGGATTGGGACTTTCCAATGTGGAAACCCCGAAATAGATTTGAGCCGTCTGATTGATGGAGGCCACACATCGTGAGATCTCCAATGGAGTCCTGGTGACAAGGGATCGGGACTTTCCATGGTGGAAACCCCAGAGCAGTTGTGGACCGTCTGATTTAAGGAGGTGACGTGTTGAGAGATTATCCATTTTGGGAAATCGGGGATCGGAGATTCGGGAGTTCTGCTGAAAAAACCTCGGGCTCTTGCCTTAACAAATCCTGACCCATAATGTTGAGACGATAGCATGTGGCTAAGTCTCGATGGACGGATGAGATTCCTTCGGGAAATCGACCGTCAGATGTGAGGAAGAGATGCCAGTTTTACGTTGGGGCGCGAATGCACATTAGGGTAAGTAGCAAGCATATCTGGATGGCCAGAGTCCACCCACCCAGATCTATGGCTGAGGATTCATTGCGGAGCCCCCTTTCCGTTCTGCCTTTAATGGGGGGGGTCCGGAATTGGACGCACAACTCACGAACGGTCGAGATTATTCCATCATGATCAATGGCACTCAGGTGGATTCTGGACCCCCCTTGCCATTCTGTCTTTAATGGGGGGGGTCTGGAATAGTGTGGCGAGTGAAGTGGGGCCCCCTCCTGTCATGTCAACTACCGTGTCACGTTTCACTCTCTGCTACCTGTATTCCACTTAACCACGCAAAGGGGTCATTTCTCATAGGTTTTTCTCCAGCCTTGTTGAGATTTGTTCCTATTGGCCATTTGCTAACCCTGTAGGGATTCATCCCCATTGGCCGATCGCTAGCCCTGTCAGGGTTCGGCAGTTTCCAAGTCAAACGACTCGACATCACTGTAGCGTTGAGGCGTGAATTATGAAAAAGGTACTGCGTTTATTTGAATAGTGATCGTGACCCGCAATCACATGGGAATGGAGAGAGACAGAAAGAGCCAGCTTACGCTGGGCCTCCATGGATATTTAGGGGTTCTGATTAGGAAGAAGACCAGAAAAATTCGATTTAGGTAGTGGGTATGTGACAAATAGGCATACAAATAACTTTATCTTAAGCTGAATATGCCATTGCCATAATGAGAGCTGTCATCTATCAATCCTCTTCAAACACTTGGTAGTAACAATACCACGATAATTTTTTTTACCGGAGGTATGCCATAATTGTCTCCCCCTGTCCACATGAGATTATCTTTAGTATTCTGTAAAATAGTCCCCGTATCAATAAGAGCCTTTCGGAAGAGTTCCCATTCTATAGCTAAATTGCCCCTAAGATTAATATCAATGCTTGTTAACCAATAGTCACATAGAGATGTGCTATTCGAGCCTTTCCTAGCCTGTGCCAGTGTGTGTATTTGTTTTTGTTTAAGCATTGACACCAATGACTGAGATAAGAAAGAATGATTTCCCAAGCCTATAATCCTGTCTGTACCAATGGAAATAAGATGCCCCGAACCAGGTGCCCAACATAACCAATGTAGTATCAGATGCACCGCTGTGATTAAACTGCACCAAATCTTTGATATTTCTCTTTGTTCAAAGTTTGGTATTCTTAACCACTAAGAAACAGTCAAATGTGTCAAGTACTTATCCATAATAATCCTTTGTCACATACCTCCACTACTAATCACCCTCCGAAGAGTGTGTGCCTCCAACACTTTGCTAAAATCGAAAATGTTTAAGAAACCCCACCCCCCAAAAGCTTTAGGCACTGTCAACTTTTCCCAATTGCATAAATGGATTGTACCAGATTCTTGATTCTTCTTCCAAAGGAAATGGTAAATTAGTTTTCTAATAGAATTTAAAACTGAACCAGGAATAAGAGCAAGGGACATCCAATATACAGATTAAGATTCCAACACTTCTTTTAATAGAATGTATCTACCTTCCAAGGAAAGTCATCAGAAACACCAATTATTGATTTTATTTTCCATTTTCTTAAGGAGCCAACACCAATCACTAGCCCTGTACAAACCAGTTTTGAGGTAGAAACCTAAGTACTTAAACCCCACCTCTAAGTCCTCAAATTTGAAAGGAAAAAGTTCTTTGAAAGGTCTCAGATCCTCTTCCAATAATCCTGCCTGAAGTACTGTAGATTTAGAAATATTAATCATCAAACCATAAGCCAAACAAAATTTTTTAAGTAACATGTCGATCTCCATCCATTCCTCTACGCTAGCCTTCAACAGAGTCACAACGTCATCCACAAAAAGAACATGTAGAATTTTAATAGTTCTGGAAACTTTCACCCCTGAAAGTCTTCCTTCCAACTTCTTCTCATTTAATAATAAGCTTAAACCCTCCATGAAAAGGATGAAAAATTATGGGGAGAGGGGGCATCATTGTCTGAGCCCCTCCCACTTTTAAAGAGAGAAGTTGGTTCCCCATTTATCAGTACTGAATAGGAGGTAGACATTACACAACTCATAATCCACTCTATCAAATCTAGTCCCATTCCAATATGAATAAGTATCATCCTTAGGAAATCCCAACTAATGCAATCGTATACTTTCTTCAGATCAATCTTTAATACTAATGCTTTTTAATTTTTCTTTTTTATACTATGGAGACATTTGTGCACAGTACCTATGGCATCATGTATTCTTGTCCCCTGAAGAAAACCCAATTGTCCTTCAGATATTGATCTAGACAGCAAGGTTTGATACGATTTTCTATAACTTTAGAGATGATTTTGTAGCATAAGTTACAGAGTGAAATAGGCCTAAAGTCACCAAAACACTGAGGTTTGTTAACTTTTGGTATTAATGCAATGAATGTAGCATTTAAACCTCCCACTATTCTTCCTCTAATTCTTGCTTCTTCGGCCATATCTAGAAGATCTCCCCCCACTATTTCAAAGAAATAGCTAAAGAACTCTATTGACCATCCATCGGGCCACGGGCTCCTGTCCAATTTAAATTGCTTTAAATTTTTTTCTATCTCCTCCAATTTAATCGGCTCATTGAGGGAGCGTGCTTCCTCTTCAGTCACCATTTGTTTTTAAAGTGCATCAACTCTGACTTGTTCATTAGATGAGGGAGGAGCCTATTCTTTATACATATCCTTAAAATACTTAACTGCTTCCTTTTTAATGTTCTCCTACCCTGAGACAACATCCCCGCACTCATCCAAAATATCCCATAAGTGCTTACTTATTCTTCTATAGTTTGCAAAATTATGGAAAAATTTTGTGTTAATGTCTCCACTTTGTAGCCAAATAGCCCTACTCCGCTGCCTCCAGTATTCCTCCTTTTCTAGAAGAATCTTATTTCTTACTGATTCTAATTCCTTCACTAAAGATTCTTCGGCCATCCATTTTTTTCTACTGGATTTTTTATGGATACATTTTGTAATTTATTCTTCTAGATTCTTTATGTGTGCTTATGTTCTTAATTTCCTCTCTTTCAACCAAATTTTAGTCTAAAGCTTGAGATCCTTAAGCTTCCAAATAAGCCTATGTTGTTTCCCAATTTCGCCCAGGTAATTCGGATTATTTCAACGTTGTTTAACCAGATTCTCAAAACTTAAATCTTGGATCCAATAAGGATTCATCTTGAAAGGAAAGGATAAATGTGTAGTCGGAAGATACAGCTGAAGTAAAATGGGTGCAAGGAGATATAAGGGTACTCCACCCAAGATAAAAAACTATCAATCGAAACTAGAAGATCCTTGGAAATGAAAGCCCTGACTAATATCTTTGCAATAAGTTTTGTTCCATTCCAATTTTTCCTCCAAGTTGGGACAAGCTTCCCTGATAGAATATCAATAAGACCAAGTCCTAGGAAAAAATTCTTGAATAAACCTACCAAACAACCCAGATTTCTAACACTTCCCCAAATCTCCCCGGAAGAGAGGGTCAAATTTAAATCACCCATTAGAATCAGATTGTTATATGATAATAAGCCCGATCTTCCCATGTGCTCCAAGAAAACTTTACACTCCACAAAAGGTCCATAAGTGTTCAAAATATTTACCTGTCTCCTAGTAGCAATATACAATCCTGACAAGAAGATGCCACCGCAAGTTAGAGAAGGAATCAAATAAAAAAAGTTGGAGTCCCAAGATACCATTAAACCCCCTGAACTCCCATCAGAATTGACTTCACACATAGCCAATTTGGACGAATCTTAAAATTGAATTCATGAGCCTTTTCTGCAATTACCATAGTCTCCTGAAATAGTACTATCTCAGGTCTAGTTTTGTCTAGTACCCTGCGCACCGAGGCAAGTTTTAGGGAGCCCCCAATCCCTCTTAAATTAAGTGAAAGTAACAACATTACTTTTCCTGAGCAAGGGCTTTGCATACTCTAAGTGCCCCACAATCAATAGAGTTAACATAACCAATAGTCATAGTTTCCTTAGTTTGTTTCTTCCTAGCACTTTGGGTTTTTATGGGAGAGGTTTCAAAAAAAATCTTTCTCCTTTGAACCCTCCAATAAATTTGTACCACTAGTCTCCCCACCAGTAGAATTAGAAGCTTGTAAATCATTTCCTCGAATAACAGGTAGTTGATTGATGGAAGAATCATCCTTTAAAAATGGAATAAAGGAGTCTAATACCACTTCAAGGGAGGTCTCCAAGTCCTTCGTTTCATGAAAACCTGAAATAATAGGGGATGAAACATTTAAAACGGGAGAAGAAACCTGACTTGGTTCAGTTAATACTGAGTCCGCAAGGGAGGAAGGAAAAATACTATTAGGAAGAGTCAGAGGATCAAAAAGATTCCCTGATAGTGGAAAATGTGGGACCAAAGCAGACTTAGTCAATATACTGGAAGGTAAAGTAGAAACAGAGGGATTAATAGGATTTGAAAGGTCATTCACCCCCATCTCAGGCAAAGGACAAGAAAGTGAAATAGACCAATCTATACACTTCTAGGAGCTTAAGGTTTCTTTTTCCAAAGAAGAGAGAGTAGAAAAAAAGAAGGACAATGATTTTTGAGCTTACCAGAAAGTGTTGAAGCATGTTCTGGTTCTTCCAAGTCAAGTGAGCAATATCCCGGAACGACACTATAGAAACTGGTTTCAATGTAAAGATCAATATAATCAATTGTAGAAAGATGATCCTCCTATTCATCTATCTCCTCAAATAAACCTTTGCAATCCTTGTGAATATGTCTGGTACTACAACAAAGGCTACATAGAAAGGGTATGCCTAAGTAGTCAAGTCACTACAAAAGACACCTCCCTCGCCACTCAATCTCAACAGTTTCAAGAAGACCACGACTTATATCCATTTCAACCAAAATTCTATAGATGTTTCGCACAGGTGAAGTTAATAGTCCTCTATCAACCGAAATAAAACTGCCAAGAGAATCATTGATATCCTTCAGTGCTCCTTCATTCCACATGTGAAGAGGCAATCCTGGAAGAAGAATCCAAAAGTGTCGAAACGTAAAGTATTCGGTCTCTGGATTGAAAGACACCCTCCATTTTTTCAGCATAAAGCTACTATCCCCATTCAACCACCTTTTTGCTAACAATAATTCTACATCCTCCGGAGAATGATAGTTAAGTCCCCACCAACCTTTGGGAAGTTGCACCAGCTCCGGAGTGTATCCTAACATAGGTGACCAGACTCTATCCGAAAAGACTGGAAATTTATCTCTGCATAAATTTCCATAGGCGAACCTACCTACTAAAGCACAAAGTGCTAACCGACAAGTATCCTCAAGGCCAATGTCAGATCCGAGAACCATTTTTCTATGTACCTTTTTTTATGTCCATTGTTTCCATTGTTTGTGAAACACTGATAGATGTTTGTTTTTTCCATGTGTTATGAGGGAAAAAATCTCTATGGCCAAGGGTAAACCACAAAAAATAGGTATGACTACAAAAATCAACTCAATTCCAACATATGCTATATAAACTAATGTGCAAAATAAGAAAGAGGCCTACCTCAATCCAACTTTTGATGATGTTCCACCATTGAGAACTTTGACCCAAAGCTTTATACCTGTAATGAGTTGTTGACGAAGGATCAGAGAAAGTATATAGTGATAATATAAAAGGGTTAGCACATTAGATAGCACAATCCATTAATAAACATTACAAACACGCCCATGGATAATAATCATATATTTGAATGATACCAATAGGATGGGAAAGGAGTATTTCTATTAATAATTGATCAGCAGAGGTGACACCATTACAGACTTCCATGTCGACACGGTTTGAAACCAATAAAACCAAGTTCCTTCCAAATGGGTCTCCACCACTTCAATCCTCCACCAAAGGTAAGCTCATAGGAAAGAGGCAATGAGGTCCTCTCAACAATAAGGGAATAGCTTGGGGGTTGAACACTGTGTTCAGACTTGAGGGGCAAAGGGATGCAGACTCAATATGAAGCAATTTCTCCAGAGTAACTTTGCTCTCAAAGTTGAATGTTTTCTCCTTCTTTTTTTCCATAGCTCGTAATTGTGCTCTTATAGCCTTCAGAATGCAACTAAAGGGCCGAGTCAAAATGTTTCTAGTATATGGAAGGCCAAGGATCATAGATCTCTTGTCGTGACATGGAAACCCGGCCTCATTTTGTATTTTCTGGCACAAATGCCGATATAGACGAGCTATAGTGCAGAAACAAGTGTATATGCATCTTGCATAGTAGTTAGGGAGCGTATATGTCGAAAAATGTATATTTTTATCTCTGGATTGATCAAAAAGGGATGATAAATCTGCATAGAGAAATGGAAAATGGCCCTCTATGCAAAATAGCAATGGTGAGGAAAATATTGCTATAAAAGATGCCCCCTAATGTGTGAGATCAAAGGAGTATTTGCGATGGCTGAAATACATTATAAATAACCCAGAAGTGGAGTGGAAGAGAACCAGTTGGACAAACTCAATTGCTCATTACAATATGCACTAACTTTCCATACATGGATTCCAAGAATACAATGCAGATCCATGTAGAAAATATACCAAATAAGTGTTCATGGCCATGAATAGGAAAATATAAATGCATTTACATGCCAAGAGTTGTCATAGTCATGAACAAGGCCCAGTGAAACTAGTCTCAAAAATCAATCTAAATATATTTGTATACCATGGAGTACAATTTGATCTCCCATGATCACTGAAATCAAATAGGTACTGGTCCAATGAACTGGAAGCAACAACTCAGGAAAGATGCAGCCATATAGTGATGTCTTTGGTGGACTCGAGGACTCAATAACTATGTGCTATGTTCAAAGGCGACATGATTGCTGCCAATCACAATATAGTACTCCCTTCCCGCCCGTCTTTTTTTGTTTTTTTCATATTAAATGAAAGTTATGATATAGAGGAGGGAACGAGTGTCGCAAGTAAGAAAAACTAGTTCCAGCAGTGGAACGTACCTATGCTCAATGCAAGGAAATGCATGCGGAATATGGACACTCGAGGTGATGTTCCCTCCAGGGTATAGGGTGTCAAATTGTGAAGGATATAAACGAGGCTCTTCTTGGTTTAGGATGAAAAAATGCTTAGGCAACGGTTAATAACGCAAAGCGAGAACCGACTAAAGGCTCAATACTACAAGTGAGGGCATGAGATGCAATCACAACTTAACACCAAAAAATGTCCTTTTTTATTTCTTTTAGTATACTTGGTGTGAAAAAGGGGTAAACTTGTGCCAAATAGACGTCTTTTCAAATCCAATTTACGAGTGTGAAAAAGACAAGTTCACTCGGCAATATTTTCTATTTTTGATAGCAAGTCAGAAAAGAGCTTAACTAGGACTCATGACCTTTCAAATCCACTTTTAATGAGTGTGAAAGGGAAAAATCACTCGGAAATTATTTCTATTTTTTATAACGAGTCAGAAAAGAGATTTACTAAGACTCATGACCTTTCAAGTCCAATTTAATGAATGTGAAAGGGAAAAATCACTCGACAATCTTTTCACTTTTTGAACGAGTCGAAAAAGGGCTTAAATCAGACTCGTTTAGGAGATTCTAGGTGGAAATTCATGGGGGAGGCCAAGGCTCCCGTGCAAAGATTCTGTGAAATGTCAGTATCTTACGAATATCTAACATAAGCTTGGGAAAACCCAAAGCTCTCCAAGTCGAGGAGGATAAAGTACTAACATAGGTTATCATCTCCATGATATATCAGATAATGTCTATTCCTGGAAAAGACATAGGCAGAGGCATTGGATACCCCACAAGACCATCCCAATCAAATGGAACCTCATCAAGACTTGGAGGGAGAGAACTAAGGAAGAGTAAAAATCTCTCTTGTTCAAAAGGTGAAGTAATAGAAATGATAAGGACATGGCATAGAAGGTATAGAACCAAAACCATATGATCGACCAAAAATTGCATCTGCTCGACCACTTCCTTATACTTGTCACTCTCCAAGAGAAGAGTGGGGTCGATCAAATATTGCGTCGATATGACCACTTCCTCAACCATTGGTTGAATAGGATGCGAGAAAATAAGGTCAAGAGGTGCATCACCCCAAAAAACAAGAGTGTTGTTGGTCGAAGATTGCATCAACACGGTTGTTGGTTGAACAAGATGTGAGACAACAAGGTCAAGAGATGCATCACCCCCAAACATAGGAGAGGTGTCAGTCAAAGATTGCATCGACATGACCATAGGTTGAACAGGATGTGAGATAACAAGGTCAAAGGACACATCAACCCCTAAAGGAAAAGGGGTGTTAGCCGAATATTGCATCGACATGACTGTTGTATCAACCAAAGAAGGAATATAGTGTTGTGAAACCATAGATGTCTCAGAACCCGAAGGGCCCTTAGGTGAGCCCCATGCTTTTGGTATCCCAGCAATAATAGGACACAAATGAGTAAGGTGACTTCCTTCACAAGTCCTACAGAGGAATCTAGGCTTACGTCTGAGACGTCTAGGCTTATCAATCATATGAATTCCCCCAGCATGACTTGCAGTGGTTGGTGGCATGCTTCCAGCATGAATTGTAGAGGCTAGTAGAAAATCTCGAACATGACTAGCAGAGGTTGGTGATGGATCTCCAACATGACTAGTAGAGGTTGGTGATGGATGTGCAGTGTAACTAGTAGTGACCCGAAATCTTCCCCAAACATGACTTGAAGTGGCTAGTTGCATGCCTTCAACATGACTCATAGAGGTTGTTGACCAATATCCAATATGAATAGCAGAGGTTGGTGATATAATGCCAATATGACACGTAATAACTAGACTTGTGCCCCCAACATGACTTGTAGTGGATGGTTGTAGGTCTTCAACATGACTCGTAGAGGTTTTCGACCAATATCCAACATGACTAGCAAAGGTTGGTGACATAATGCCAGTATGACACGCAGTGACTGGACTTGTGCCCCCATCATGACTTGCAGTGGTTGGTTGCAGGTATTCAACATGACTCGCAGAGGTTTTCGACCAATCTCCAACATGACTAGCAGAGGTTGGTGATATAATGCCAGTATGACACACAATGACTAGACTTGTGGTGGTAGTAAATTGTGGCATTTGAGACCAAGGTCCAAGGAAATATTGGTTTTGAGAAATTGCAAGCCAGGAAGGATCCTGGTTTACACCATGTCCTTGTCCAGCAGGATAGTATCCTCCTCCATACTGATTCATAAAGGGTTGTAAGGGCATTGAAACTAAGGAAGTCGCTTGCGAAGAGAAAGCGACATGACAAGGGTTACGCATGTGAGGATATATGTTGCCCCTAGGTGAAGGAAATTCACGAGGGGGGTTTTCCATACTATTAAAATAAATCCCCTGGGATGAAACACCAGAGGAAAGATGAAGGTTCGCCATGGGAAAAGTGTTCATAGGAACCAACATAGAAAAAGAAGGATGAGTGGATGGAGTGTAATAAGTATAATGATTGCATATTTGGGCACTTACTTATCGCATAGTGGGTTCGTAGGAAGGAATATTCCAACCTCCTACCATAAGAGGTGTTTGAAGGATATGATTCCCACCAAACGGAGAGGGATAATAAGGAGGCATCATGCCCCTAGACCCAAAACTTGTATTCGCATAAGGAGGTGAGACAGAGGATGGTAAGTGTGAAGACATATCTGACATACCATGGGAAACATGATTAGAGGCCCAAGGCATTGACTGAGTACCATAATTTTGCATACCATAATGCGAAGTGGAAGGATTCGTCCCCATGAAATGAGTGGACATCATGGGGGGGTAGCAATAAATGAGGGAGTGCAAGGATCTCCACTATCAATGATAATGAAAACTCAGTATAGACTCCTAAGGCAAACTAGTAATCAAAGAGCATACCAAAAGTCAAACGACCAATATGCATCCAAATGGGCTAAAGTGGCTGAGTGGCCTCCCTTGCTAAAGAAGGTATTGCTCATCTAGGAGGGACCTAAGACTCCCCGCTAAATTTTGGAGGTAACAAAATCAATTATAAGGGCCCTCGTAGGCTTAACAACTAGTTGGTCAGATCCGCTCGGAGAGGTAATACTCCATAAAGGTTGTGTTTTGTCCGACCCCTATATGACTCAAGGTACAAGCAGAATAACCCCTACAAGTAACCTATGAGATACCTAAGTCAAGCAACTAATGAACCATTGTATAACCGATGCACAAGTGAATAGTCGTAAGTCCGGACCACCATATGGGAAGGGTAGAAAAGCCTGAAACCTTGAAAGTACCACCTCTCACAGAGGTATAGGCACTATAAAGATCTCCAAATATGAATAAATACACTGAAATATCTCTGACACTAGGTGAGTATCTAGTGGTTATCCCTTCAACTTACTTTACATGACCTCGTGATTAACTCTGGTGTGAGTGGAGCCTCCTGATATTACCAATTATACAATGGACTTATCAACTCCCTGTCTCAGACACATATGTTGATTCAATTGCCTTGGAGAAGTTTACTCACAAAATCCTATTCCAAGGCACTAAATCCTAAGCTAGTTTATGCATCCTAAAAAATAAAATCGTGACTAATCAATTTTAGTTTAAAGTGTAAATTTTATTGGTCATGGTTACTGAAAAAGGTATGGAAGTGAAACTCATGATGTTGTGACTTTGGAAGAAAATAAATATGGATATAATTCAAAGTCTATCTTTAACTTTTTGATGAATGATATGCTAATAAAATAGTTCAATTTTCAATTTCAACTCTACAATTCAGAAGTAAAATGCAATCTTTTGCTAAATGTGCTAAGCTAATGATAAAGATTCAAAGACAAAAATGCCAACCAATGCAAAATTCCTATTTTTTTGTATTTTCAATATTCTAAAAAAGAAAATGCATGGATTGATAAGCAACCTAATATATAAATTCGACTGTGTATAAAAACAGTAACTCAAGCAGAATACCAAGAAGCCAAGATAATAGCCCAGAAACCAAGGACAAATTAAAAATAGAAAACAAAGAGAAATACTACGTGTTGATTAAGGTTGGTTGTCATTGATGTCAACCCTTGAAGAAAGACCTGTAGCACAAAGGTTTGGGTAATGGATCCAATACTGTTTGATGTAAATATGACTCATTATTGTTTTGTCATCATTGATAAGAAGTAAATATGGATGAACTCCAAAGTGGTCCCCTTATGGTGAAAGCCCTCACGGG
>SNQJ01S0259905.1:0-12299 GCA_010110895.2 Picea sitchensis | reverse complement strand
CACAGAACATCAAAATCTCAGATATGAATCATTTTATCCTATTCTGGGAAATTGTCATCTTATGCGTAAGAAAAACAAGCTCGGCCTGTGCTCCTGAATTCTGTAAACCCAAAGGGTGGCCAAATCAAGGTCTCTGTGAAGTTAGGAAAGCATGGATAATATCCGTCAAACGATGTCTGGAGCAATTGGGTTCTCAGCTAAGGTACTAAGCAGGTCAATAAGTAAGAATGAAAGATGGTTCTTGCAGATGCAGGTGACTAAATTTCATACCGAACCTGAAACTGAGAAAAATTCAGGAGTAAGACTAAACCCCGTTATAAGGGATCTTGTCATAAATGAACACACAGACAACACCTGCCACCCAGTCGTAAAGAATAAGAGGAGAAAAAGGAGGAAATCAGAGGCCAAAACCGAGATGATAGAGAGCGTTGGGGAAAATTCTAGTTGGTGGAGTACCCTGGACGAGGAAATTGCCAAGCTGAGGTGAATCCTCAGGTAAAATTTTGGTGTATTTCAGATAGTTTTGGATAGATGTCGGCTTAAGAGAAGGGATTCCTGATATGACAGACCAATTACTAACGATCCCTTTGACTAATACAATTGTTCTTCCTTTTTGTAACTCATATCTATTTTTAGAATTATGAGGAAGTTGGAACGTTTTAAATTCCATATGAAATTCCTCTATATATGCTTGGCCTCACGAGTATAGAAGGATGGAGAAAAGAGGAGCCTGCCCTCTATGTAGGAAAACTTTATAAATCTCCAGGGCTGGAATGAATACATGGGTGTAGAGGCAGATTTTGGGACTTTTTATGAAAAGATTCTAATTGGTGGTGTTATGAGTCTCGTTTTCTCTCATAGTATGTGATTCCTGTTATTTTGTATTTTCATTTTTCATTTTTCTTTCTTCTGTCCAAATTGAGAAAATAAAAGTACATAATTCATTATTTGATGCTCTTGGCTTGACGATTTAGA
This sequence comes from Picea sitchensis, assembly GCA_010110895.2. Taxonomy (NCBI): domain Eukaryota; kingdom Viridiplantae; phylum Streptophyta; class Pinopsida; order Pinales; family Pinaceae; genus Picea; species Picea sitchensis. The sequence continues at coordinate 11,324 of SNQJ01S0259905.1, read as the reverse complement.
CTGTGTTCATCTCTTCTAAACTATTTCAGAATTCATTACTATAATGCTCTGATAATAGTTGTGTGTTTCTTTTCTTTTGATACCATCTAAAATTTTCAATTATAAACTCAGAAGTCACTTCCTCATTTAGCCTTTTCCTCTAGATTTTTTTCACGATTTGGAAATGCATCCTACATTCTTAACCCCATATCCCAAAGGTCATCTTCAGCTCTTCAACAACTTTATTAAAACCCCAAAACAAACCAATTCTAGCCACCGATTTCCATAGATGTATTAAGTGACACGAGAGATCCCTCTCTGAGTTGAGCAGGCTAGTGCCTCAGCTCTAAAGCTGGTTTCAACAGTTACCCCTGTCGTCTATTTTGACAGCCGGGCAGATTTACAGAGTGCTAACATATACATTACAAAATAGGCCTAAGCATGGGTAAACCCATGGGCTGACATCCCCATACCCATTACATAAGCCCAAAAACCAAAAATCCCTAAAAAGGGGCCGAGATCCTGTGATCTCCACGCTCTACCTTCAACAGCCTGTCGAAGTCCCAAAATGGTAAAAAATGACCAAGGATCCTCAAAACTTGGTCAAGGGCCAACACTCCCAAATTTTCTTGACTCATTCTCCTTATCCAATTTCTTTTTAATCCTGTCCAAGATCTTCATTAAATTCATGTTGAAGTCCTCCTGCTACTCCTTGTCTTTCATAAGCCTTTCATTATTAGCTTTATGACTTTGGACATCTTTCTTCAAATTCTTAACAATTTCTACCAAATTCAAGCTTTCATTCCTTCCTTCTCCATGTCCATTTGAGTTTGTGCCTTCATTACCCATATGGACATCCATCCCTTTGATGTTATCTTCCTCGATGTAATCCCCCTATGTATATTCCATCCCTTTTTCACACTATGTTGATCTTGTTATGATCTAGTTGTTGTTAAATCTGCAAAATGTGCAGCCAACAAAACTTTGTCAAGCTAATTGTCTCAACAAATTCAACAAATTATGTTCAATTATGGTTCCATAATACATCAAAATTATTTCTTATGATTTTCATAAAACTTTCCTATGAAAGTTAATTTTATGATTAAGTAGTTATATTCTACTATTCAATATCTTTCCAATGCCTACTTCCATGCTCAATTATGAGTCTTGAGCAGAAAGTTATGGATATTTGAAAATTGTCCTTCCTGGGAGTTAATCCCTGTACAACTGTTCTTCTTCTTCAGAGCTAAATTAACTCTTGGACTTGTGTTGGGTCCTCTCATTAAGTATACACTCCCTATTTACTTCTTTAGGTGCAGGTCCATACAATAAGAACCTCACCGACTCCCTCATTGAGCCCTTTTCTTTCTTCAAAATCAATTTTCGTCCACTAGCCCCTTTATTTCGGCCCAAAATTCATGTGACCATGAGCTATAACCAAGTTCTTACTTGAAGCTTCAGGACTTCGGGGCTTTGGAACTTCAGGTTTTGAGGGTTTCTTCTTCCCCACATGCCAATTCCTCTAACTGTCGAATTGGAGAACTCTTGAACGATACTTCTTCGGAGCTTCAGGGCTCCGAAACTTTGGAGCTTCAGGCTTCAGAGGTTCTGCCTTCCTCACACTTCATTTTCCTTGAATTCTGAATTGGTGAACTTCCAGGGGATATTTAGCACTACTCACCAGAGTGCTATGTGTCAAAAATATAGTGATGACATGTTTCTGAATCTACGGGTGACACGTGTCAAGTTCTAATTGGCACAAAAATTCTATGAAAAACATGAAACAAGATGACACATGGCATGCTTAGAGTGGGTCCATGTCACCCTAGGAGATGTCAACATGTCACGTCACTCCGATTCTCTGAGACTTCGGTACTTCAGAGGATCTCACACCATAACACATCAAAACACCCGAACATCGAACTGCCGAACTCCCAAACAATGTTCTTCTAAGCTTCAAGACATAGAGGCTCCGGGACTTCAAGGAACTTCCAAAAATATGCTATTTTGTGGACACGTGTCCACAAAATCGAACGGTCTATATTTACTCTGGAGTTCCATACTTCGGGAGATTTTCTTCTTGGCAACAGAAGGACTCATTTCTCCCGTAGTTTCGAACCTTTGAACTGTCGAATGTCGAAAATGAGATCTGCGACTCTTGCTCCTCCCGCAGCCAATAGATGGGAAATCCTCTTGAACTCTGGGCTTCGGGATTTCTCACTGCTGACCACATCCAAACCCCCGAACTGTTGAACGTTGAATCAATGAAGGATGAATATCCATTGTTGACACTCACCTGTCAACGAATGACCGAGATTGACTCTAGGCTTCGGGCCTTCAGGCATTTTTACACCAAAACACGGACCATAAAAAAATCTCCGAGCATTGTAGCTGCAGTTGGTATTCCTCAAGAAATCACTTCCCCAACAATTCTCTCACCTGGAGAGAGTTGCTCACGGTCATGAAAACCCGCCTCTTCAATCCACAAGCCTGAAAACCTGCTTCTTCTATCCAACTCTTAAGTCAACCATGTATGGGTGATGGAAACAGTAAAGTTTGGGTGTGGAATAGGTAATGGCAGCAATCACGCTCATGCAAGGAGCTGTGATGGCAGTAACACATTCATGTAAGGCACAATACGGGTTCAGGAAAGGTATAGGTGCGTTGTGCATAACAGGAAATGTACGGGATCATTGTTGAAGGTGTGTGTGAGGAATGAAGAGCTTCAACTATTGGGGTCAATGGGTGCATGCGTGAATGCATTCCTGCATGGGAAAATATGGGAAAATAAGCTAATTTCCCGATATATATTTGCATGCGCCCTTGATGACACATGGCTCTCCTGGAGCTTGTTTCTCTCCACTTGGGTTTCATTCACATTTCCATAAGAACTTAGGATAAAATAATTATCCTCACCATATCCTTTAGGAATAATATTATAATATTACTTTTGAGACAATCCCTCTACCTTATCCCCTTTCCTAGGATCTTAGACCTCCCTTTCCCTTCCTAGTGGAGTTTATTTCCCCATACTCCCTTATCATGGTCGGTCTACACACAACGATGTATTATATTAATGATATGAGTGTTTGCATATATAAAAATAGGCTCACTAGCCTTTAACATCTAGGCTCTCTGGTCTAATTCAGCACATAAGCCTCCTAACTTATAATCACTTGGCTCACAATCCTATAAAACATATTTACAATTTCAACTGGGGCTCGACCTTGGGGTATTACACATTGTATTCAATGTGGTCTCATCTTTCATCAATTCTAAACATATTTTTAGATATTCCTTCAAAGTATTTACCTTCTTGATTGTTCTATGTGGAATGGTGCGATCATATATTGGTTCCATATCATATACGATTGATGTCTTTGATGTTGAATCTATCCAATCTATTCCTAATATTTATTTCCTTGCTTGCTGGTAAGTCTCCTTTTCTTACTGTGGGTTGGATGTTGGCCTAGGATCATCTGCTTTTCTTATCCATTATTCTACTCCTTTTCCTTTTCATGTCACATCTGGTCCAGTTCCTGTCCCACCGCACGTAATATCTAATGCTTTTGGCTAATCAACACGTTCTTCAGTAACTATCATTTGCAAGTTTTGGTTTTAGTTCTAATTTTGATTCTGATGTTGATTATGATTCCCTCTCACCTGCCACTTTGCTATCAACTAAGGACAATCTTTTGTCACATGATCCAAGGCCTTGGAATACGTTCATGTCATGCAAGGATTTAGTAAATCTCTTGCTAAGTGTCCCAGTTGATTTCAGTTGTAAGAAATTATCAATCCTTTACTTCCTTAACCAAATCCTCCATATCCTTGACCTCTTCTGAAACTTCCACATCCTCCCTAATTAAATCCTCTTGGAGTGTTATAATGTGATATTCCTCCTTTTTCTATGACATTTTCCTCTTCGATTCTGTAAGAATCCAAAGTGTGCTCTCTCATCAGGTCAAATGTGAGACACTCTTTCTCATCATGTCCTACCGACTTGCAAAAATTACAGAAAACATTCCTCGAGGTGCTATGATATTTTTGCAATAGGGGGCAAGCAGTCGAATGATTCCCTCATGTATTACATATCTCGTAGTACCCTACTCCTCATGCCAATGGGTTTGGTGCTCAAGTGGCCATATACTTTGTGAAGGATGGACACTCTTCTTTTCTGTGGTCTTCTATCTTACATGTTATACACCAAACATGTTCACACTTCTCCTTTTCCTTCATTATCTCTGACAATTGAATCCTCAATGTGGCCAACTATGACTATATCTATGCCATCTCCTACGGGATATGCTTCTAATTTCAACACAATTTCCAACAACTCGAGATATGACATGACCTTTTGTTATGTTAATGGACAATGGATGTGTGGTAATAGGCCCGCTATAAACCATTCTTAGTGTTGTTCATCAAGAATGTGAAAGGTTAACCTACCCATCACATCTTTAAATATATGGTCGAAATCCCACACTGTCTCATTCTATACTTTCTTAATTTTCTTTAGCTATGTAATATATTGAGATGGGTTTGATGCAGATTCTAATGTGAGATGGAATTCCTTCATTTTTTGGGTAGTATCAATGATCTCTCTCTTTCCTTTTCCTATCTCTGTATGGTGTGATCTGAAATTTTGCACAGGGGTCACTACCCTCGAATTCTTTGTGTTACTCTCCTTTCCCAGCCACAATATCCTTCTTGTTGTATCTAAACCTTTTCCCAAAATTCATTAATCCAATATCTTCATATGATTCAATGTCTTCTCTCAGAATCCTCAGTCCATCCACTCATCCTTCCCACTCTTATACCTTCCTCCGATCATCCCCCAGTTCCCCTATGTGCATGAAGGTTCTTAGTTATGAGACTCCATCATCATGAAATTATTTTCACACAGTAAAATATTTATCCAAGTAGATAATGCATTCAAATATATTTTTCATGGAACTTTGAAAAAGTCCCTCTTCGCGACACTATAAGACTGGGTACAATCTACTACAAATTTTGTAATATAACCTACCAGTATATTGTTCAACTAGAAATATACTGCACAAGAAACCTCATTACTTATTGTATTAGGTTGTTGGATCATTTTAGGAGTCTAGTTACTCGGGGATCCATCTCTATATCTCCAAACATTCTCCACTAACCTTCCTAACCATTCGGTCAAAATAATAAGAAATTCACCAAAGAAAATTTCATGCAAATCTGTGAAAACATACCTCTGTAACCACTATTTGTTGATCAGACTAGGGTTTCTATTCTGTTTTCTGGAAAATCTTCGCTTCTTTTTCTCCAACCATTTTTCATTTTCTTCTGTATTTGGCCTCCAAAACATTCCCCTCAATTACAGTTCCTAGTCTCGGTAATGAAACCATTTGTTGGTGCACACGTTGAAGAACTTGGGTTAATAAAACAAATACCAGCAAAACCCTTAGACATCATCCCTTTCGAAATCACCTACAGAGCAAGTGAAGTCTCACCCAAGACATCTAGAGGGGATGCAGGAACCAATATTTTTCAATGTTGAGGGGAAGTGAGGCATCATTCAGACCCCTTATTTACATGCGTAGTGTTCATAGTTAACAATTATCATGTAGTAAATTATAATCTATGTGCAACATTACAACATCATATATGATCAGGAAACACAGATTTACATGGTTCACTCAATTTGGACTATGTCCAAAATGGCTGGCTTCTTATATTATTCATTCATAGCTTCTTACAACTACGTAGTACGCTAAAAAATATGTAACAACAATATCATCCTAACCCTATCTATCTTTTCTACTGCAGTGCGAGTTCATTCCTTAGACATACTATATATTTCTTCCCTTGGTCGACTCTCTTGCCCAAAAAGAAATTGCAACTTATGTATGATATCACATTCTCACACTCACTTCTCCCCCTATCTCCTTTCTTACATATTTATACATACTAATAGGTATAATCCCATTACAAAAAGTTGACAAAGTGTCCCCAAAAACCCATTACAAAAAGTGGACAAAGTGTCCCCCAAAACCTATTACAAAGGTGGAAAAAATGTACCCAAGCCCTGTGGTTTATAACCATTTTCCTCCTTATGTGAACTGCTCCACAATGCATCCTTTGCATATGCTTCATCATGCATCCTGGTCCATATTCTAACTATATTTTACCCCTTTGACCTCCTTTTGGTGCAGATCCCGAAACTTATCCAAAATGCCTCTCCAACTCTCTCCTTCTCAACCTCCGCTCCCTGACATCAAAAATCCTCTTCAGAATATATTCCTTCCTCATCTAGTGGAGGAATATCTTCCGAAGTGGTGATCTAATGTCCCAATTCCTTCTCAAAGTAGGATACATGGAAGTTGTTGTAGATCCTTCTACCCTCTAGTATCTCCATCTTGTATGCTACCTCCCCAACTCTCTTAATCACTTTGTAGGGTCCATAAAAGCAGGCTTCAAATTCTCTACAATACTCTTATTTAGTGATGACTGTTTGTAAGGATGCAACCTAAGAAATACTAGGTCCCTAACCTCAAATTTGCATTACACCCCGTTGCTATCTACATACATATTCTGTTGATTCTGAGTGGTATGCAAATTATCCTTTAGAAATATCAAGATGTCCTAGATTTCCTGCGACCAATGTTTGGCCTTAGGATCTTTTCTCTCCCCAAATTCCAAATAAACAAAGGATTTGGAATCATAGACATAGAGTTCCATGAATGGGATCATCCCAATGAGCATGTGATGAGTGGTATTGTAACAATGCTCCCCAATATGGAATCACTTTATCCATGCTTTCCATTGAATTGGCACATAGTTCCTCAGATACTCCTCAATCCATTTGTTTACTATCTCAATATGTCCATCTATTTAGGGGTGGTAGATAGTACTAGGTGTCAAATATTTCCCAGATAACCTGAACAACTCCTGCAAAAACATGCTGAGAAAAATGTTATCCCGGTCACTGACTATGTTCTTCGGAAGACCATGTAGTTTGAACACCTCCCTGAAGAATAGATCTGCTAACTGAGATGTGTTGTACTATGAATTAATGGAAAAGAAGTGAAAATATTTAATCAATATGTCCACCACCACATAGATACATTCCCTACCATGTACATTGGAAACCCTGTAATGAAGTCCATGGAAATGTTATCCCACTTCTTCTTTGGAATCGTAAATGGATGAAGCAGACATGTACGATGTGTAAATTTTGACTTGTTATGTTGACACATCATGCACTCCCTCACATGACGAAGTACATATTCCTTGAGACCCTTCTAGGAGAATATCTCCCTCACCTTCTTGCAGGTCTTCAGATACCCTTGGTGCCCTGTCAATGGTGTGTAATGTACTTCACTCAAAATATTATCCTTGAGTTTGAACTCAGGGAAAAGATAGAAATTGTATTTGTAGTAGATGATTTCATAAACTACCCTATACTTTTCATCCTAAATACTTCTCTCCATTAGTTCACAGGCAAAGGTGTTCTTGGAGTATTCCACCAAAATAATGGACTTCCAGTTTGTTGAGATCCTTGTCATGGAGAAGGATGCAGGCCTCCCAGATAAGGCGTCAATGACTATGTTATTATTCCCCTTTACATACTCAATGTCAAAATAATATTTCTGCACCTTACTCACCCATTTCTATTGTCTCTCATTTAGATCCCACTGCTCCAAGAAATATCTCAAGCTATTGTAGTCAGTCCTAACCACAAAGCGTCCTCCCACTAGGTACTGTATGAACTTGGACAATTCATGCATGATGTCCAACATCTCCTCATCATAGATGAGATAGATCTTCTATGGATCTCTTATATTTCTAGTCTCAAAAGATATCGGGTGTCAGTTCTACATCAATACTGCTCCTATCCCCTCACTGAATGTGTCACAATCTAGAACAAAAGGTTGCATAAAATTTGGGAGTGTCCATACTGGGAAAGAGCTCATCACCCTCTTCATTCTATCAAATGTTATATGTGCATCCTTGGACCATCGGGACTCCCCCTTCTTGGTGAGGTTTGTCAATGGCACGACCAATTGTGAAAATCCTTTCAAAAATCCCCTATAATAGCTGCATATCTCGAATAATCATTGCATATATATGAGTGATATGGGGGTGGGCCAATATAATATTGTTTGGATCTTATCCTAATACACCTTTAATCCATCAACACCAATCACATGCCCCAGATAGAGGTTCTTTGTCAACCCAAACTCGCACGTTTCCTCCTTCGCAAAAAGTGACTGCTCCTCCCTAATGGTGAGGATCTCGTACACATGCTTCCGATGTTCCTCCCATGTCTTGTTGTATATCAAAAGATGATCAAACAAAATTAATAAGAATTTCCTCAACTAGTTTTTGAAGATATGGTTCATCCATGACTGAAAGGTAGCTAGTTCATTAGTCAACCCGAAGGAAATGACTAGAAACACATAGTGCCCATAGTGACACCTAAATATTATTTTATGGATATCCTCCTCCCTGACCCGAAAATTGTGGTATCTTCATCAACCTTTGATAAGTACACTGCCCCATGTAGCTCATCTATAAACTCATCAATCCTAGGTATTGGGTATAGGTTTTTTATGGTCCTCTTGTTTGGTGCCTTGTAGTCTATGCACATCCTCATAGTGCCATCCTTCTTATTCACCAATAAAACTAAAGAAGAGAAGGGACTAAAACAAGGCCTGATATATCCCATCTCCAAAAATGCCTTTATGGCCTTCTCTATTTCTTCCTTGAACCTCTTTAGATTCATGTAGGGTGTGGTGATCATGGGAATCAACCCCTCTTGTATCTCAATGACATGCTCAAATACTATGTCAGGTGGTCTCCTTACTAGAAATGGTTCAAATACTCTTTCATGCTTTCCATGCAATGCCTAGATATATACAAGGTATTGTTGGCAATCCTGTGATGGCTTCTCCATGGTGATCAAGCACTTTGTTGTGGAATCCATGTCCCCATTTCTAAAAAGGGCTTCCATGCATTGGTTATACATGATCCTAGGGGCACATGTTGACATACCTCTTAGGATGACTCACTTACCCCCCTTATCTTGGAACTCCATCCTCATGTCCTGATAATTCATGTGAATGTATCCCAATGAGTACAACCACTAAAATCCTAGCACCATATGAGTATCTTCTAAATCCGTGACATAAAAATCATCAGTCAAAGTATATTTTCCCAATGTTACTTCCAATCCCTTGATCTTCTAAGTATACACCATGTTGTACCCATCTCCTGGTGACAAGTGCAAAATCAATGAATTTGTGGGTGACCCCACCATCAATCAATGATGTAACCCTTTTTCCCTACACAATACCTCTGACCTTGAAGGTGTAATATTTGGGGACTCCTAAAATTCTAGAAATGGTCACTCCCTTGGCATTATCCTCCAATGGTGCTTTCTATGTAGCATCAAGGTGTGATGAATCACCATTGTCTTATCCAATACCCTCATCATCACCATCATTCTCCTTGTTAGAAACTACTTCAATATAATGGAATTTACCTTTGCACATATGTTTGTGGCCCAATTCCCACAATTCCTTGCAATTGTAGCAAAGCTTCTTCCTCCTTAGTTCTCTCTTATTTTCCTCATTCAACCTATCCTTCCCTGTCCATGTCTTCTAGAGAGGTTTTAACACCTGACCGTTTTGTGGGATAATTTTTTTTTCCACTGTCTTCTTGGGGACTATGTTTTCCATATCTTGAGTCTTCATGATGGCATCCTAGAGTGTTGTTGGTATAGATTGCTTCACCCATCCTCTTAGGGTTTCATATAGACCCTTCGTGAACAACATCACCAACCGTTGCTGAGAAATATCTATCACCATGACTTCCATCCTATGAAAATATATGATGTATGCATCTAATGTACCTGACTGTCTCAGTTGTGCCAACTCCCTGATGTGTATCTCAGGTTTCTTCTTGTCAAAATTGTCCATCAAAATCTAAGTGAATTCTACATATGAAGTGATTCTAGCGTGCCCCAATGTCACCAACCCATGGAACCACCATTTTTTTAATATACGGAAAAGCAGGGGAGTGGTTCTAGTAGTTCAATACATAAGAAAGAATAGATTCACATATACATACATATAGAAAAAGACATGCACAATTTAGTGGAATGCCAAAGAGCAAACTTTATTATATAGATGATTCATTACAACATAATCAATATCTTCTCTGATACATACTTGTCTATTTATACCTACATATTTAGCTACCAGGCAGTTGTAATTGCTTAACTTCTTGGGTCAGTCGATTAACAAAACTCTCGATCGACTTATCCTTTCGACTTTGATAGTCGACCAAATAACACTTAGTCGATTATCGAGTTTAGTTGATTGTTGGCGCATGCCTATTTTGGGAGAGAAAAGCCTATTTTTGGGTGGCCTATTTTGGGAAAGAGAAGCCTATTTTTGGAGCATGCGCCATATGTGGAGGAAACACAACATGCAAAATATGAAGGAAAAGCAACATGCAGAAGATGAAAGAAAATCAGCATGCGAAAGATGGAGGAAAAGCAGCATGGCACACATGCATACAAGGCTAGCCATGTTAGGGTTAGGGTTTTCAATATGAATGTAATGTCTATAAGCCAATAGAATAGTGTAAATAAAGGCCTAGGAGGTCTAGTAGAGGTTGGTCGTTGGTTGATTGTGTTAGCACTGAGAATCACCCTCAGATTGCAAGATGATAAGCCCAGTACCCATCAAAATATTTGTGAATGTAAATTAATGATGAAAGGTCAAATTAAAAAAAATCAACATAAGAATGTTTTAACACAAAAATATGGGCTAGCATGCATAAGAAAATACGATTTTGATTAATTTCAATCGGTGGTTTAAAGATAAAGGTGAATAGAAGGAAGACTTAGTGGAAAAGGAGGATAAGTTTGTTATAAGCATCATGCCCTCAAGTAGCTGGGTGAAGAAAAAACTCAATCACAAAAACACCTTGAAACTAAAGTTTAAAACACTGAAAAACATTCATAGCAACATTATAATCAAGCATCCATTATAACACAACCATAACATCTCATATGGATCATCCAATCATGAGCATTTCAGACTGAGAGGAAACAAGATGGCGAAAGGAAACTGACTTCTATTTATGAAAATGTCTCAAGTTCCATACATAACCAGATAACAACTCTGGTTAGTTAAAATATTACAAAAGGGGATGTTAAGGTCCTAACCCGCACGTAGGTAGATCAATGTATTCGGATGTAATAAAGGTCAATATTAATAAGACCTTTCAATAAAATAGAATAAGGCGGATGTAAGAAGACCTAATAGAAGCTTCCGCTTCTAGAAGGATCTTCC
>SNQJ01S0259904.1:0-12299 GCA_010110895.2 Picea sitchensis | reverse complement strand
CTTGAAGCCCACAAGGTTGGATGATGCACCCCACAAGATGGGTAGAGGACCCCAAAGCCATTGCACACTTGTGATGATGGATATTTCCTTTGGAGGCATTTGGACACCACTAGGTGATTACATGACAGCCCCTTCGACTTGGATGTTCGCCTTTGGAGGCCCAAAACGTCACCTCCTAAGCATTGACATCATGAAGAGGCTAGGGATTGATGGGCTTGATGGATCTGGAAGGAATATGATGTGGTTTGAAGAAGGAAAATGCATGACATGACACTCCATAGCATGAGAGATGGACACATGGCCTTTGGAGTCCCAACAACTTGCATCTAGAGGCTCAACACCTCGCTTTTGAGTCCTATCATCCCCCTTTAGGGCATGACGTCACCCTTTAAAGGGATTATTTTATGTAATTTTTATTTTTAAGTTGTAAAAGGAAAATATATGAGGTTGGCCTCTCTAATTTGATGTTGAGTTTTTTAAAAGTGGACAAATTAGGGTGAGATGACCTCATATAAATACATGTCAACTCACTCTCATTTTACATCATGTGCTTGAGAATTACATACACTCTGGGTTGAAATTTTTTCCCTTCTCGGGCAATTCTATCTCTCTCTTCTTTGGTGCATTGTGGATTCTTTTACTTGTCTATTGGTGAAGTAAGGCTAGGCGTTATCTCTTGGATGCTTCTTTCTTGGTAATGTGGTGGAATATTCTTGATAAATAAGGGTTTTTCATGCTTTCTCTTGAACTAGATAAGGAATTTCAGCAATAGTGTTGTTTCTTCTTTGTTTTACGGTTAATTTGTCAAAACCCTTGGAGGAGTATAAAGGCATACACCCTCCATCAAGATCTATCCTTATTGTCATTGAAAAAACTATTTTGTAAAGGTTGCTACAAGGAGTAAAAATGATTACACCCTTGTAGATTTACCTTGCTAGGGTTTGTTTTCTCAAGGGAGTAAAAAGGCTTACACCACTAGAGAAGTAATAAACCCTAGCTCATACACAAGAAACTCCATAACCCTTTAGATAAGGCACTAATCTACTTGCATTGGAGATTGAATATTCATGCATTGGTATACGTGATTTTGAAGAGATTGAATTGTTTAAGATAGGATCCAATTTCTACATGCTATATGATTCAGGCAGAAATCGGTGGCCGCCCACCTATTCCACTGGCTCAAAACAGGGGTTTCCACCTTGGCAATTCTTTTACGGTTTTTCGAGTCATAAACTTTCGGGGCCATTTTGATGCCCTAAATAACATTTTTTGGGTGTGACGTAGTCACACTGTAGGCTTTAGCTAGAGTGTGATGAAATCATGCATAGTCCTTGGATATTTCTTTCCAACGAGTTATCGTGCACCTAAAACGAAGATCGTATGCAAAAGTTATGACCTCGGGAAGTTGATGTACCAACTTACCCCATCGGGCCCCACACAACTTTTGGCGCTTCATCTCCTAGGGTTAGGTTTTTGGATGTTTAGGGTTTTCTCATTTATGATCTATGTTAAAAATGCCTCTAGAGCCTCATTGTAACCATCTTCTTGCGAATGAGCGTAGTCATCACATCTCTTCTCAGAGATAAGCTGCCACCATTCTAATGAGTTCTTTGACTCTGTAATTTTACAATTTCTGTACATTTCTTTCATTAATAAAAATTGTGCATTATTGTATCTTTGTGTTTCTGGCAATATATCTGTGTATTTACTTCTTATATTTATGCCTTCATTTTGTTCTCAAAATAATCTGGATCATTGGTATCAGAGAAGGCTCCTCCTTTTCATTTCTTAGTGCATGTCCCCGACGAGGTCAGGGTATAGAGAGTTGGGTCTCGAGCTAGTTTCTCTCGAGGAAAACCACTCTCGCCAGCCCAAGCGACCTTCCATGGCAGAAGAAAAGAGAGACGAGGGAGAAGAAGGTCGCATCAACTTGTTTCTCACAGAATCCCTTGTGCAACAGAGGAACGAGATGTTACAGAATTTTACCCAAATCCTTCAACGATTGTCGACAATAACAGGCGCGTCTTCGTCAAGAAATCACTTTGGAGACACTGTCCCATTCAAGGTACAAGTTAATTTCGATATTCCCGTATTTGAAGGTTAGATCAATGTGGATGCTTTGGAAAGTGGTTAAATATGCTAGAAGGTTATTTCTAGGTCCACAATTTTTCTAACAGAGAAAAGATCACCTTTGCACTCCTTAAGGCTCTCCCCCATGTTAAACATTGGTGGGAAACTTACTCGAAGAAAAATTCCACAGAGGAGTCTGGAATATTTGGGATCAAGCCCACTTGGGATTTTTTTAAGGATGCGTTCAAGGATCAATATTATCCTATGGGAAACTATGATGACCAGTACATGAGATGGACCATGTTGCATCAAGAGAGGAGCCAAACAGTGTCAAAGTTCACAAATACCTTCCATACATTGCGCACCAAGCTGAGTATCAAAGACTATGAGCGACTTCTGGTTCTAAAATATCTTGGGGGCTCTACACAAGTACATCCAAACCGAAATGGAGTTTCTGGGCATCTCATCACTGGGAGCCTCTTATCGATATGCTATCAAAATTGAGTAGAAATGTAAGCAACAAAACAAGCATGAATTTGGATTTGGAAATCCACAACAACCAAAGTATGGCAAAGGCATCCCTAATTCACAAAATAGCCAACCTAAATACAACTAATCCAAGCCACAGGAAAAGAAGAGAAACAAGAAGATGAAGAAGGACACTGGGAAGTGGTGCAACTTCCACAAAATCCCTTGGCACAACACCGATGAATGTCCCTAGAAATAATCATTGGTATTCAATCTCAAAGAAACAGAGTTGAGCCTCGATCAGACTCTGATTTATACAATAATAAAATGAGACAAATAATTGATGTAGAACCCACTGCTACTGTCTCGACCACGACAATCCAACCAGAAGAACCAGAGGATCCCGAGGAGGGGGAGCGCCTCTTCCATTCACAGATGTGGGTGAAGGGGACCCCACTGCATTTTATTGTTGATAGTGGAAGCCAAAAGAAACTAATCTCAGCAGAGGTCATCAAGCAGTTGTATTTTTCGACAACATCACACCCGCAACCATACAACATCGGGTGCCTTCGCCAGGGTCAAGATCTTCGTGTCAGCCAATAGTGTCGCATGTCCTATGGCATCAATCCCTTCAAGGATCAAGCATTGTGTGATGCTTCCCCATTGGAAGTCTTTGATGTTCTGTTAGGCCAGCCATATATGTCTAAGCATCGTGTTTTTTATTAGTCTCGACCCCGTAGCGTCATTGTTACTTTGGGGGGTCAGCTCTACAGAAGACCAGAGGTAGTCTTGAATATTGTCCTGACAAAATAGTGTCGCAAAGTAATCTCTCATACCACAAAGTTTAGCCTCTTCACAACCTAGGTAGAAGGTGAACAGAAGGAAACTGCAGAAGCAGATTGTAGAAGAGCACAAAAATATTGTTGCGTCACCTACGGGGGTGCCTCCACACTGTCCAATCCATCCAAGTTACAACAGAGCCCTTCATACTCCTCATATCGCCTCTTCACCAATAGATTCCTCCCACACTCGAGCAAATCATGCAGCTAGATCATTTGAACGGATCCAACCCCTCCATCAACACATTCATAAAGCTAAGTAGGACAACTTCTTCAACAAGGAAAGCAGTTCACCAAGGTTCAAATTCAGCAAAAGCTTCCCTATCTTCCACAAAACATAAAAACTTGACACAATGGGGACCATTTTTTCCTAAGGGGGGAAGAATGATCCAAGCAGAAATTGGTGGCCACCCACCTATTCCACTGGCTCAAAATAGGGGTTTCCACCTTGGCAGTTTTTCTATGATTTTTTGGGTCCTAAACTTCTGGGGGCATTTTGAGGCCCCAAACAACATTTTTTGGGTGCAACACAATCACACTACGAGCTTTGGGAAACATGTGTAGTCCTCAGATATTTCTTTCCAACGAGTTATCGCACGCCTAAAACGAAGATCGTATGAAAAAGTTACAACCCCGAGAAGTTGATGTACCAACTTACCCCATCGGAGCCCACAAGACTTTTGGCGCTTCATCTCCTAGGGTTAGGTTTTTGGATGTTTAGGGTTTTCTCATTTATGCTTTAGGTTAAAAAGGCCTTTATAGCCTCATTGTAACCATCTTCTTGCAAATGAGCATAGTCATCACATCTCTTCTCAGAGATAAGCCGCCACCATTCTAGTGAGTTCATTCACTCTGTAATTTTACAATTTCTGTACATTTGTTTCATTGATAAAAATTGTGCATTATTGTATTTCTGTGTTTCTAGAAATATATCTGTGTATTTACTTCTTATATTTTTGCCTTCATTTTGTTCTCAAAATAATCCAGATTAGTGGTATCAGAGCAAGATACTCCTTGTCGTTTCCTAGTGCATGTCCCCGATGAGGTCAAGGTATAGAGAGTTGGGTCTCGAGCTAGTTTCTCTTGAGGACAACCACTCTCGCTAGCCCAAGCGAACTCCCATGGTGGAAGAAAACAAAGACGAGGGAGCAGAAGATCCCATCAAGTTGTTGCTCATGGAAGCCCTCGGGAAACATAGGAACAAGATGTTGGAGAATTTTTTCCAAATCCTTCAACAATTGTCGACAATAGCATGTGCATCTTCGTCAAACAGTCGCTTTGGAGACATTACCCCATTCAAGGTACAAGTTAATTTTGAGATTCCCGTATTTGAAGGTCAGATCGATGCAGATGCTTTGGAAAAGTGGTTAAATATGCTAGAAGGTTATTTCTCTATCCACAATTTTTTTAACAGAGAAAAGATCACCTTTGCGCTCCTTAAGGCTCGCCCCCATGTCAAACATTGGTGGGAAACTTACTGGGAGCAAAATTCCACAGAGGAGTCTAGAATATTTGGGGTCGAGCCCACTTGGGATTTTTTTATGGATGTGGTCAAGGAGCAATATTACCCTATGGGAAACTATGACAACCAGTACGGGAGACCACGTTGCATCAAGAGAGGGGCCAAACGTGTCGAAGTTCACAAATGCATTCCATACCTTGCGCACTAATCTAGCTATCAAAGACTCTGAGTAGTATCCAGTTCTAAAATACTACGAGGATCTACATAAGTACATCCAAACCGAAATGGAGTTTATGGACATCTCATCACTATGAGTCGCTTATCGATATGTTGACAAAATTGAGCATAAATTTAAATAGCAGAACAAGCAGGAATTTGGATCTACAATTCCACAACAACCAAAGTATGGTAAAGGTAGCCCTAATTCACAGAATAGCCAACCTCAATACAAATAGTCTAAGCCACAGGAAAAGAAGAGTGACACGAAGACGAAAAAGGACACTAGGAAGTGGTGCAACTTCCACAAAATCCCTTGGCACAACACCGATGAATGTCGCTCGAAACAATCATTCATAGATGAGCTCAAAGAAATAGATTTGAGCCCTAAATCGAGAGACAGATAATTGATGGAGAACCCACTGCTACTGTTGTGACCACAACAATCCAACCAAAAGAATAAGATGATCATGAGGAGGGGGAGCCCCTCTTCCATTCACAGATGTGGATGAAGGGGACTCCTGTGCATTTTTTGTTGATATTGGAAGCCAAAATAACCTAATCTCGGCAAAGGTCATCAAGTAGTTGGATTTTCCGACAACACCACACTCGCAACCATACAACATCAGGTGGCTTCACCAAGGTCAACATCTTTATGTCAGCCAGCAGTGTCACATGTCCTATGACATCAAGCCCATCAAGGATGAGGTACTGTTGGCAGAGGGATAGGCCTAGGGTTCAATGCTTCAATAGTGCACCAACAAAACCCTAACTACTGGCTCTTTCGGCAACACCTGCGAAGCAGATGAAGTCTCACCCGAGGTAGAGGTAGGGGGGTTGCAGGACTAAAGTGTCTACAACCTAGATGGGACATAGATCTGTGATCACAATACTTAACAGGGCACTTAGCAATTATCATTCATTAGTCTTTAACCCTTATTCACATCGCAGGTTAAAACCCTAATTACAGGACATCGCAGTATTAATCAAGCTCTAAGTACGTCTAACAATTCAGCACATAGTATCAAAGCAAATCTACTACATCATATGTATCTAGCATACATAAAGATTACAGCATTAAGCATAAATCACATCAATTGCACAAAGCAACCACAACACAGGATATACGTGGTTCACCCCGACGTGGGGCTACGTCCACCAACTCTTCTTCTTCTTTATTAGCTTTCTCTGATCTCCTTACATGCACAGAGCCACAAAGCCAACTCCACATACCCCGACGCAATACGTTCACCAACTCTTCTTCTTCATTAGCTTTCCTGAGTCTCCTTACGTACGAGCTAATAAAGCTAACTCCATAGGACAAGAGATTTATGCACCTCACCGTGATCCCTCCTCCGAAATAGGTCCAAGCACAAATCCTTACCCAGTCTGCGCACAAAGCACTATAAGTCACTTGCACTTAGCTCAACAAGTCTTCAAGATCAAGATGCACAAAGCATCCATAACTATTTGCACTTAGCACACTGGCCTACAATATTGATACTTCTTACAATGCTAGCTACTTCTATATTATCATAAAGAGGGCCTAAACATTGGTAAACCCATCATCCCATACCTGCCATAAAACCCTAAACCCAAAAATCCCATTAAAGGGGGCTAGATCCCACATCTCGCTTCAATTGGCACTCCGTCTTTGATAGCCTATCGAAGTCCCAAATAATGTAAACATGACCAAGATTTCCTCAAAACCCGTCAAGGGATAACAGGACCCCAACACTGACCTCTGACTCGTCCTGAATCATTATGATTTGGGCAATTTTGCTTTGAAGGTGTCGAGCTAATTCGAGTCAGCTCAACTTGTTGCCTCGCCGCAGCCTCCCGTCAATAAACTTTTCAATGACTTTCTGATAGGCCCTTCCGCTTGTTCCATCAGTGGACTGCTAGGACCACATATTGTACCTTTGCCCATACTTTTTGCCATATGATTATACCTTTCATCACCTATATTTAGACTTATATTATCATTCCACTTGATCATTCCAAGGTACATAACGCCCTTTCTCATTACTACACGTTAACTGCTTTTGGTATAACACTTTACACTACTTTGAACCTAACCATTGATTATTAGAAGTGCGTATTCCATATCTCTAATAGTATCCAAGACCCGATGTCAAACACGTAATCGTCTGTTGATGTCGAACACGGATCGGCTACAAAGCACATACGAAAACACGCGAGTCGCTAATAACCGAGGATTTGCATATGCCGAAACACGAGGCAGTTACATGGTTCGAGAAGGCAGATACAAACACCTGAGTCAGTCCGTAGGATGTGCGTATCGACACGCGAGACTAATGACAGCCATTGAAACATCTATTCCCGACATAGCGTCAAGGCTTCTAATATTAGGCATTAATTCACGAAATAAAACGTTCCCGCGGAACTGGCGACACTGAAACAAAGATCGCCAGCCTATGAGAAGAAATCATATAATCACCAGAAACAGCTGAATACCTTGTCACTCAGATAGCATTCGCTGTATGGAATAGACAACTTAGCCGATTTAAAGAACATCCGATTTAGCCGTAGGGATCCGTGATTTCGCCTCTAATGATTATCGATGGGATTTCCAATCCAAGGGAAATCACCATCTCGAATCAATCTTTTATGCACTGAGATCTTGAGTGGATGGATGGACGGACGGAAAGGAATGGACGTGGAAAGGATGGATGATGGATGGATGGAAATGGACGGAACAGGAAGGAAAGGACGGACGGAGGAATGGAAGGAAACGGAAGGAGCCCCAGCGGATGGATGGATTGAGTGGACTGACCTGAATGGAAGGATGGACGGAATGGAAATGGATGGATGGATGGAAGGAGGAAGGATGGAGGAATGGAAGGAATGGAAATGGATGGATGGAGGAATGGATGGATGGATGGAATGGAAAGGAAGGATGGATGAATGGATGGACGGATGGACAGGAGGAAGGAATGGATGGAAGGAATGGAGGATGGAAATGGAAATGGACTGGAGGATGGAATGAGGATGGAAATGGAGGAAGGATGGACGGATGGATGGACGAAGGATGGACGGAAGGCGGATGGATGATGGAAGGATGGAGGGTGGATGGAATGGATGGAGGATGGATGGAATGGAATGGATGGAATGGATGGAATGGCCGGGACCGGATGGATGGAAGGATGTAGTAAAGTCGATGGGGATGCTTGCAATCCCTCTTTGTCGAGCGAACTCAGTGGTGCTTTGCAGACATAACTTTATTCACCATAAGGTCTATTAGGATTTCTCCACGTAATTTTACCGTATACATTTCACCGACATACACGCCAAGATCGACATATCTTGGGTGGCTTAACAAATACTCAAGGTAGCGTAATGGGTGGTGAGGTCTCAGAAGCACTTTTATATAATAACGCCTTCGCCCTGATAATCACAATTTGGTGCGTCCTGCGGAGAGATACCTCGACAGCAAACAGACATCATAATGGATTTCTCCAATGGGAAGGAATGCCTCAATCAATATGATTCCATCCATTATGGCGCTAGCCCCAATGGTCCAATGGTGATCTTTCCGTCAATAACTACATTTCTAACCATTCTCGAGCTGCCGTTTCAACAACGGATGCTCTAATCTGGATTATATTGCTTCGCCTAGTGTATGGAAGTGCCGCCTCGTTGTTCTCGGCTATTCAAGAAGGTTCAAGTTCTCAAGAAGCCTTCCTTCCGCAGCACTCTCTCTCCGAACCTCCCACCATTTTTCTATCTTGCTTTTATTCTACTTAGTTTTTCTTTCTTTCCTCGGTGATCCTGCGGTTCCTGGATTCTCTTCCATTTTTATTCTTATCTCTCTTAGCATAGTAACTTCAAACTACTGAGGGTCTTTTACGTGGTTCAAGGGTAATAATTCTCTTAATGTTTCCGAGTAGGTGTTATTCTCTCCCACATGGATAAGTTTTGTAAGCCTTCTTTCATTCTTTCAACTTTAATAGCCAAGTCTCTGGCCCTCAGTAGCTCTGACTTGTCCTCTTGTTAGCCCTAGTAAGCACGCCATTCTCCTAGCCACAAGAAGTCCCTTAATTCTTTTGTTTTTTGTTCTATAGCTTCCTCTTCTTTTCCTTCTGGATGATCTCTCTCAATCCAAGTCCTTCCTAACAAAAGTGCAAAAGGAGCATTGTTCTCAACAAACTTAATGATCTTGAATTCTTCTTCGTCGATGTTCCATGAGCACTATAGGTACATGAGTAAGTCTTCCACATAGGTATCATCTTTCCTTTAAACAATCATATTCCTCCCAATGAAGGAATCATAGTAAGCTTTCCCAAAATTTCCCAAGTACTTTTTGGCATAATGTTCACCTATGTTTCTGAATCCAATACACAATCTATGTCGAAGTCTCCTATTCTTGTTTCTATGCACAGCTTTTCTTTTAAGATCTCTGGTAAACTGATGTCTCTATGATCATTCGGTGTTTATTTCATCTGCAATAATATAGCCTCTGATTCTTTCTAGTGGTCTATCATATTCTCAGTCTCTTGACCTTCCTCGTGGTTTTCTTGTCTCATATTCATCTTTTCAATTTTAGTAATCATTCTAGGGCAATCCAAAACTTCATGTCCAGTATCTTTACAACAAAGGAAAATAAGACCTCTACCAGGGCATTCCTTAGCAATATGTCCCAGTCTTCTGCAACTATAACAAAGAGTCAATCATCTCTTTCACTTAAACGATCCCCAACCGTTCATGTACTGCGCATTGGGATCACAGTGATGGACCTGCAAAAAATTCTTTCTAGGATCCTGCATCCACGTGTTAGTCCAAAAATTCTTTCTATGCATAGGAATAACATATCTTTCACTATTTCTATCATGTCTATTCATATCACATCTTCTTTCTTCTAGTTGTGCCCTAATTTTCAAACTAGGACAAAATCTATCAAACATACCTAGATCCATTCTTTTGAAACAAAAATTTCCACTTATCTTACCTTTATCATAGCACAAAACTTTAAAATCTTACCTCTTTTCTTTAGATCGGACTTCTCTTCTTAACACAGAGCTTCACAAGTCAAGTAGAATACTACGCACTACAACAACAGATCTACGCACAGAGCTTTCTCTTTTCTTCAGTTCCCAGCAATCACAGTTTCATGTACCGGCAACAGAACCATTTGTTGGCACAGGGGCAGAACCAAGGTTCAAAACTTCAACAGTGCATCAAAAAAACCCTAACTACCGGCCATTTCGGCAACAACTGTGCAGCAGATGAAGTCTCACCCGAGGTAGAGGCAGGGGGGGTTGCAGGACTCAAGTGTCTACAACCTAGCTGGGACACAAATATGTGATCACAATACTTAACAAAGCACTTAGCAATTATCATTCATTAGTCTTTAACCCTTATTCACATCGCAGGTTAAAACCCTAATTATAGGACAACGCAGTATTAATCAAGCTCTAACCACGTCTAACCATTCAACACATAGCATCAAAGCAGATCTAGCATTCATCCATATTATTAAGCACTAAGCTACTAAATCATATGTATCTAGCATACATAAAGATTACAGCACTAAGCATAAATCACATCAATCGCACAAACAAACCACAACACAGGATATACGTGGTTCACCCTAGCGTGGGGCTATGTCCACCAACTCTTCTTCTTCTTTATTATCTTTCTCTAGTCTCCTTACATGCACAGAGCCACAAAGCCAACTCCGCATAGGACAAGAGATATGTGCGCACCTAGCCAGATCCTCCTTCCCCGAGTTAGATCCAAGCACAGAGCCTTACCCAGTCTGCACACAAAGCACTATAAGTCACTTGCACTTAGCTCAGCAAGTCTCTACATACGGTATGCACAAAGCATCCATAGCAATTTTCACTTAGCACACTGGCCTACTAGGTCTGATACTTCGTACAATGCCTAGCTACTTATTTATACATTACAAAAGAGGCCTAAACATGGGTAAACCCATGGGCCGACATCCCATACCTGTTACATAAACCCTAAACCCAAAAATCCCACAAAAAGGGGGTGAGATCCCGCGATCTCTGCTTCACATGGGCGCTTCGTCTTCGACCATCTTGTCGAAGTCCCAAAATTGGTCAAACATTACCAGTGTTTCCTCAAAACCTGGTCAAGGGCTAACATGTACTGTGTGATGTTTCCCTATTGGAAGTTTGTGATGTTCTATTAGGTCAGCCATATATGTGGACGCATCATTATTTTTATGAGTCTCGACCCTGTAGCATCATTGTTACTTTGGGGGGTTAGCTCTATAGAATACCATAGGTAGTCCCAACTACAGTCCTGACAAAACAGTGTCGCAAAGTAATCTCTCATACCCAAAGTTTAGCCTCTTCACAATATGGGCATAAGTTGAACAGAAGGACACTGCAACCACTGCAGCCTCAGCCTGATACCTCTCTATCCAGCAGAAGCAAGTTGTAGAAGAGCACAAAAATATAGTTGTGTCACCTATGGGGGTGCCTCCACACTGCCCAATCCAACAAAGTTACAACAGACCCCTTCATACTCCTCATATTGTCTCTTCACTAATAGAGTCCTCCCGCACTCAGGTAGATCATGCAGCTAGATCAGTTAAACGGATCTAACTCCTCCAATAACAAGTTCATAAAGATAAGCGGGACAACTTCTTCAGCAAGGCAAGCAGTTCACCAAGGTTCAAATTCAGAAAAAGATTCCCTATCTTCCACAAGAACTTGACGCAATGGGGACCATTGCTTCCTAAGGGGGGAAGAATGATCTAGGTAGAAATTGGTGGCCACCCACCTATTCAACTAGCTCAAAATAGGAGTTTCCGACTTGGTAGTTTTTTCTATGGTTTTTAGGGTCCTAATCTTTCGAGGTCATTTTGAGGCCCTAAACAATATTTTTTGGGTGTGACATAGTCACACTATGGAATTTAGGCAACATGTGTAGTCCTCAGATAGTTCTTTCCAACAAGATATCATGCACCGAAAACGAAGATTGTATGCAAAAGTTACGACCTCGGGAAGTTGATGTACCAACTTACCCCATCAGGGCCCACAAGACTTTTGGTGCTTCATCTCCTAGGGTTAGGTTTTTATATGTTTACGGTTTTCTCATTTATGCTTTATGTTAAAAAGACCTTTAGAGCCTCATTTTAACCATCTTCTTGCGAATGAGCGTAGCCATCACATCTCTTCTTAGAGATAAGCTGCCACCATTCTAGTGATTTCATTCACTCTGTAATTTTATAGTTTTTGTACATTTAT
>SNQJ01S0259902.1:0-12299 GCA_010110895.2 Picea sitchensis | reverse complement strand
TCGTAGGAGACCTACAAGAGGGTATGTGTTTAACCTGTTTGGAGGAGCAATAAGTTGGATGAGCAAAAGACAGGTTGTAGTGGCACTTTCAACTACAGAATTCAAACTTGTGGTGATATTCTTTTGATCAAATTTGTGATGCATTGGTGATTTGGATTTATATGCTCTTTGATCGATTTCACTCGGCACATTGATTTCATAAAAACACATTTGTGTTGTGGTAAAATCCTTGGTATAAATCGTTTTATACAACACATATTTCATATGGTCAAACCCATGATATGATTTCGATTTATTACTTTGGTTTTGAAACTAAAACTATGGCTCGCGCAAACGTTTGGTCCACTTACCATATATCCATTGGTTGATTGAAATGGCATAGTTTTAACACATATGTATTGTGATATGCATAGCTAAAAGCGTCGGTGGTTGTACTTCGGGTAATCACTATTTTGCATGGGTCGTAATAGCTCCACAACCTTCGCACGTTCTGTCATAAATGTTTCCCCATATCCCAGGTCACTCCTGGTGTTTTCGGGTAAGCCTGCGAGCATTCTACCCCTACGATTACTATGTTCAAACCCTAAACCCTGCACCCTGCTCACCATGTGCTCCTCTCAATGGCATCGGTGGTCCATATTGAGCCGAATGGTAGTCAAGCTCTGTTACTCTTTGATAACACCCTTAAGGATTTAGAGAACAATGGTTGGCTGGTGTTTATGTAGAGGTTCGAGGGTTTCAATCTTTTTGTGGCACAACAATTCGCCCGTACCTTTGATGGGTGTAGGGCTAAAGTAGGCGACATTCAGCTTGAAATCAATGAATAATTCATTAGCTCTACTATAGGACTGGTAGCCATGGGCAAACGATGGTTTAAAAACTCCAAAGTTGATGAAGTGTCATGGCCTTTACTATTCGTATCACGAAAGGTTACATCCTGTGACAAAGGTATGCCTATTTCCACCCTTAAACCCAGGTGGCACGATCTTTTCATAATGGTTAAACAATTCGTGACCTGTGAAGTTCGGTATGGATTGGTTTTTCTTTATCACCTCCGATTGTTGATGAATTTCATGGGTTATTCTTTGAACATGCCATTTTACTTCTTACGCAGTCTTTACAAAATGGCTAAGAGGTTTAAACGCGAGAAGGTTGACAACAGCTTGTTTCACCATGGTTTGATTAGACTCATCATCATCCACCATTTAAACCTTCACGACAATAATTGGCAAGATTTTCTATCCCGAAATGGCTTTGTTGATTCAGAGTCTGTCCAAATCAACAAGTCTTGGTTAGTGAGACTATGGTCAGGCCACCCGTGCCTTTCCATGTCCTACTTCCCCCTGCCAAACCCTCGACTTGCCCTAATATCGACCTACCCAACATCATAACAGACAAGATTGAGGCTGTTAAGAAGCCTGTGAGTAAGAAATTTAAGGGTAATCCTACTGTTGACAACAAAGGTAAGAAGAATGCTCGATTGATATCGAGACTTGCTCGGAATAAACCTAAGCTTAATGTCGATCAAAAGCCCATAGTTCTGAGCGAGGATTCAGACTCCGATATCGAGCGCTTTCTAGCTGGAGAGTACCCTTATTCCCATGGTGTATGCTCCGAGCAACCCTATGACTATGTATCCAATTTTCCCCCATTCCTAAAGAACAATCCTAACTACCTAGGAATCAGGCTACATAATGAAACCCCTGGTGGTTTACACGAACCCTCGGCTGTGTTATCGAAGCTCGAGCAGTCGTCATGCATCCAATGCAATGTGTGGATAGAGCGTTATTTCACTGATGTCCCCTTACTGCAATCAAAGATCAAATCATTGGAAAACCAAGTTACAGTACTTTCGAGAGAAAGGGACAAGTTCCAAGCTAATGACAAGAAACAAAAAACCACTGGTTCGATCGTCTTTAGGAATGTCGAATCAGCATCAACCTTCATCAATTCCAAATTATCATGACCGAGTTGTTTTCTGATTATCCAGGTATGAATTTCAATATCAATTTCATTTTATGAATTGCTAGGATTAATATAATGAATTGAGTTTTGGTTTTCGATTAGCTCTGTCCATTATTCGAAATGATTCTTTCATAGTTTGATTATCAAAAACGGTTATGTTGTGGATCCTGTACAATAGATTCATTTTGCTAAAATCAAATGTGGTTATGATTTAGTTATACGATTTTGTTGTGCCCTGTTTAGTATAAGCGATATATTGGTTTTGACTTGGTGTGGTTCGCTTTAGAAAAATTCTGTTGGTTTGAATTAATGTGATCAATGGGGTTTGATTTCGTTTAAGATTTTGATTATATCTGACCCGTATAGGAGATTTTTGTGCTAAAAGCAGAGCACGACTATGTTTTGATTTGGTACAATTCCTATCGGCTCTGATTTAGTTCTTATGTAACGATTTCGTGGGCTTAAATTGGTATGATCCTTTATATGTGTTGTGCGTCATTATTAGGGATTGGTTTGATAAATACGATGTAATATAATAAACCCAAAATGACTCTGTTGATTTCGATTTATCAAAACGAATATGTTCTGCATTGAATCATTATTCTCGTTTGGATTTTGATTATCATTGACCTATGCAAAAGATCTACTTGCTATAATCGGGAGCTGTGTTGATTTTTAACGATTGTGTCAAACCCAAACTGTTTTGATTCGTTTTGGTTTAATTTCTACGTATCTTGAGTTAGCATGATTATTTGTATGAGTTTGATTGACATCGAAAATAGATTTGATGCTTCTCTGTTGGTTTTGATTTTCAAAAACGATTTTGTTAATCTCGGATCGACATATCTCGTCTCTGTTGAATTCGTATAAAAAAAAACTCGGCTAATATTCCGTTTTGAAATTGATTCAAGTAATGATTTCGTTGACTGTCAATCGATTATGTCTTCTCCCAATTGGCAATAACAAGCATTTGACAAATTCCACATATCCTGTTATCAACTGATTAATTCATTTATGATTTCATTTGCTTCAATTTACATACAAGTTTTCATTTTGTTTGCAAATAGCATGATCGTTTGTATATGTTAATACAGTTATATCAAGTTGAAAAACGATCCTGTTGATTTCGTTTGGATTCGACAATGATTTTGTTGGTGGCTGAAGCAACTAGTTGTGTCGATTTCAATTGGTTCATGAAAATAATTTCATTACTGTCGAATTATATGAGGGATTCTGTTTACCCGAATTGGTGATAACGAATTAAACAGAGTGCATCCATCTCTGTTATCATTTGATTGAATACGATTTAGTTTACATACAAGTGTCGATTTGAATGATGATGTTAGAAATCAAATATTTTTCAATAGTTTGAATGTATTTTCTAAGATTCGAATTGATTTTGAAATGATTATGTGTTCAATTTAGACCAGCTACAGAATCACAAGATTCTATAGCTAGTCTTAGAAATTAGATTTTTGTCAATTTTATTAATAAAATATCCTCTAATATTGTCTATTCTTTTCCTTGTTCAGGTACATACAAATTACCATGATCAATTGGGCATGTTCTAGCAGTTTGGGAGATACTTTGGATATGTTTTTATTTTAGGTTGTTAGTTTAGTCAGACTTGGGAGATTATCTCCAGATTTCCTGTAAACTATTTTGATAATTCCCACAGGGATGTTTTACCCTGTGGGAAGTTCTTTAAATACTTTTTATTTTTTGTAATGATGATCATCCTCACTGTGGGAGAACCATACTATGGATTTATAATACAGACTGAGATGAAAGTTGATGTCTTGTAACAACTTTCACTTTCAATATATCAAACTTTTGTTTCAAGTTTTATTCATATCATTTTGTAGTCGATTATAGACTACTTTAGCTATCGTAATCTATTGTAGGTTGATGTGACTTCATTAATGTGTAATCCATATATGATCTCTCTTATTCAAAAATACAACAATTACTTTGTTTCAGTTAATGAATCACAGATTTCTCTTCTTCGTTAATTGAATCATTTTTGTACAAATCCTTGCACACAGATTTATGTAATGTGATGATTTGTAAATTATAAGATTGTTGTAAGTTTTATGTCTTGTTTGTTCTGTTATCGATATTCAAAAGAGAACTGCTGCTTACTGTTTACTAGAGGCTTGCAGAGGATTGATGTGGTTTTCCTCCCATCGAACAACTGAACTGGATTCTTTACACAGGACAAATTGGAAAGCGTTATCACAGGTTAGCTTATTAGTGTTATTTAAGTAGTTTAGATAGATTTATGCATAGTTTAGATTTGTAGTTAGAGTTAGTGTTTTAATTGTTTAGTTTAGATAGTTAATTTTTATTCTATTTCTTTCTCATAAAACTATAAAAATCAAAAAACAGTTCCGCTGTCTTAGGACAGTTTGCAATTGATTTTTGCAGGTTTTCTTATAAATCTTTAATTTATAAATATTGTACATTTGTGATTAAGATTTGATTCAGTTGATAGTTGAATGTTGAATTTCATAGAATTATTATAGTTTAGATAGTGAATTGTATATATTAGTAGTTTATATTTGTTGATTAGTTTGTTTTATTTATTTAGATTAGTTTATTTAGAGTAGTTTTCTTTTGTTTTCTTAGGACTTAGATCGGCTAACGGAGTCACTAAACCTGTCAAGGTGGGTTATCCCAAACGGCTTGGGTTATTTAGACAACCCCGGACTGGATCCACTCTTCCAGTTGACGGACGGTCAATTTCACTCGTCAACACATTGATACAGACTCTATCGTGCTAGGGGGGATTTCTCCTTCTCCCATAGAACCCCCTACAAGTAATGAGACCATCCTTTTTAATTGGGGGGTGCTAACTGGACCTCGTCTTCTCTCTCACATTCACTTCAATATTACAGTATAGGTTTGCGGTTGGGACATTCCTCAAATGCTTATAGGTGAAGGTTTATCCATTAGTATTTTGTCCTCTCTTTCTTGGCAAGCTTTGGGTTATCCTCAGCTTGTGTCAGTTACTCAGACATTGTTTTCTTTTAACAAAAGAACTAGTCACCCTTTAGGGATCCTTCCTCTGTTTCCTGTAACTTTCAGAGGGAAAATTGTCTTTGTTGATGTCATGGTAGTCCAAGAACCCTTGGATTTCGATTTACTCTTTGGGCGATATTACGTATATGCCATGAAATCTATTGTGTCCACTCTTTTTCATGTGATATATTTCCCGCAAGATGAACGGATGGTGACTATTGATCAACTTTCATTTGCTGGCCCTAACATGACCATCAACTCAATGAACTCCCTCAATGGTTCTTATATGCAGACGATATCACCCCCTCCACATGTCAATTATGTGGCGTTGTCTCCCATGCCTTCCACTGCCGATGATGATGACTTAGATCTGGTATTTGACATGGTAATCTTTTCGGTAGGGATATTGGAGCCTGATCTCGTTACCCCTACCGTGACCCTTTACATGTGTTCCTTCTAGAGTGTGTTTCTTCTATCGAGTGAAGATCTCTTGGAGGCCATGACTGAGGTTTGTCCCTTGACATGGTGTCCTTCCAGAGAATTGTCCTCTTCGAAGTCGTGATAAAGAAGAGTGATGAGCATGGTTTTTTATTTCAAGCTTGTTAAAAAATGAAACCAGCCATGAGCATGGTTTAATGATTTCAAACTCGTTAAAAAATGAAACAATCTTTGAGCATGGTTTTCTGATTTCAATCTCATTAAAAAATGAAACCAAGTTTGAGCATGGTTTTTTTATTTCAATCTCGTTAAAAAATGAAACCAGCCTTGAGCATGGTTTTTTGATTTCAAGCTCATTAAAAAATGAAACCAGCCTTGAGCATGGTTTTCTGATTTCAAGTTCATTAAAAAATGAAACCAGCTTTGAGCAGGTTTCTATGTCAAGCTTGTTAAAAAATAAAAAAAAGGTATGGGGATTGAACCTAGAGTCATGAGCATAGTTCTTCTTCTGCATCAAGCTCGTTAAAAAATGAAACAACTTTGCCCTCTTCGTTTGAGTCAAGTACTTTGTTACATATAGTATTTGAAGCTTATTTTCATCCTCCTATGATGTTGGATGAATAAAAGCTTGGGGGGCAATTGTTTTAGCCTTAGGTGGGGGCTAAGTACCAACCATCCCTGTGTTATGCGTTGGGAAGTCCAAGCATAATTTTCTCTGGTTCAAGCTTGTGTAAAAATGAAACCACCTACCTCAAGCATAGTTTCATCTAGTTCAATCTTGTGTAAAAAATGAAACCAGGACCAAGCATAGTTTTGTTTAGTTTTTAAGCTTGTGTAAAAAATAAAATCTATCCCTAGTATATTTTTGTTTTGCTTTAAGCTTGCGTAAAAATGAAAACAATCCCAAGCTTAGTCTTTGTTCTTTCTTGTTCTCGTAAATAAATGAGAATGTGACTGAGTATACTTTATCACTTTTTTGGACTCATAAAGATTATACAAAAAAGGAGCCCCTTGGAGTTCCCTTTAAGCTCTTTTCAGACTCTCTAAACATGAAAATATTATCAAGCGACCTTGTTATTTTCACGCTTGTTAAAGTATTTGAAGAAAACGTCAGTTGAGTGGTAGTTTATCTCTCTTTCGATCTCATCAGACTACTTTACAAAAAAAAAACTAAGAGAGTTCTCTTTAAGTTTTTTTCAGACTCTCAAAACATGAAAAACCCCCGAATTTTCTTTCTTTGGACTAACAAAAAAAACATTGAAAGACCCATATGGGATCGAACCAATCCTTCCTAGGGTTTGTTAAACATACTCCAAAGGAATCATATGAAGGATGAGATTACATTTCAAGCATATGTTATCCTCCTCAATATTGTGTAAAAATAAAGAGGTACTTGCCATAAATGGTGGGGGGAAATATGGAAAGAAATGTATCTAAACCTATATTCTATGGAAGAGTCACTTTTGAACATGACACCCTTTCACTTGCTTTTTGTCTAGGTTGGAAAATCCGCTTGTCTCCTGATCATACTCCTTTATAAGATTACAAATTGGTCTGTGATCCCTATTGTTGAGACAGTGTTTTCGAGACATTTGTCGTGTCGTCAATATGTTCAAAGAGAAGTTCAACTCGTAAATCCTTCTATTGTGTCAGCCATTTCTGTAGTCCTTAAGCCTTTTATTATGTCGGCCATCCTTGAGTCAGTCCCGAATCACTTGTTACTTTGATTTACTTGAAATCTTGTTATCCATTTCGTGTCATTGATGTGGGATACATTAAGTCCCTCATGTGACGAGTCTTTTCCTGTCGACTTCAACTCATTATCCAAGAATTAGACATAGAAACTAATTGGTACCTTGGAACTTGCATGCCTCAATGAAAGGTTTCCTCACTTTCGACAGTGGTTTTTCATTATTGACCCCTGATCAAAAGATTTCACCAAGTGTTCGACTTCAACTCATTAATTCACATTCGTTGGATTGTACTAGAGTATATTGGGAGTCATTGACATTAATGGTGATTTCCCTTGCACTTGTTAATGATATTCATTAATGACTGGTAATCAAGTGGTTTCTACAATGTTCAACTTCAGCCGACACATGTATTCACATGGTTGAATTCATACTATGGGGAGTGTGGTGGATGTGAAGACCACGAGGATCTTTTAGGTGATTTGAACATTCGGGTATTTTCAGTTTGTACTGTGCATAGATCCACATTATGTGTCTCATGGCTATGTTCAAATTTGGATCTATGCACCTGCTTGATCCACAATATATTTTTTGGCGAAGATTTCTATGTTCAAATTTGAGTCATGTGGCATGGATCGGAATGTATGTTTGGTGGCCATGACTGTCTTACTTGACATGGATGTAGCGTAATAGGAATTTATGCTTTGATTCATTTGTGATACGAGGTATGGGAATGCCTACCTTAGTGATGATATATTATTGTATTGTTTCCTTGTTTGTTGGCGGGGTTTCGATCAGCTGTTCGCTTGTTCCTACACATGACAAAGTATTTCAGAGTACATCACTTTGTTCTAACTTCATACTTTGGGGGCTCTCTGGTACACATTATTTCTTCATCCCTATGATCGTTAATGGGTGTAAACCTCTATGTTTCCTTCAAAGGGGTTAGTGGCATGAGTTCCTAAAGAGAGAAAGGAGAATAACTTTTCTTGAGAGAAAAGAAGTTCTATTTTCCTTTGTAAAATGCTATTAAAGAGGATTTCTGCATGCTTCACTATACATAGGGTGCGAGACGCCTTATTTCCTCACCTTTCTCTAAATATAGAATGTGGAGTTTCGATAGGCTTCACTATAGCTAGGGAGAGAAATTCACAATGCATTAGGAAAAAAAAGACATTTTCTTGATGCTTCTAGAAGGAGAATTTTATATGGTTAGGTGGCCTCCAAATGGTTTGGATCTTACGCTCTTTTGGAATTTATTGGGATCATCTAACCTCACCTCACCTTATCCTCTTCATTATATAAAAGGAGAGGAGATCTCATCAGGAAAATTTAGTTGTTTAGGCTTATTAATGAAAGCTTGGATTGATTAGAGTGGCTTTTGAACTTTGCTTTGTCAATATAGATTGTGAGTATCTATCGGATATATGGTCTCATAAACCTTGGAGCAAGAAGTGTGCGAAGAATGAAGGATAGTTGGAAGAACCTCACAACATCAAAGAACCTCACCAGTGTATCTTTCTTCCACATTGTTTTAATACATATATGCTTTCTTTTCTATATGAATGTTATTTGTTCATATTGTATGATTCATTGATCCGTTACATAGTTTCATATCAAATAGAGTTTGTTATTCTTGTCTTCATTGGCTTGTGATTGTTGTAGATATTTCTCCATAACCCTCGTGATGGAGCTTGGATTGCATTGGTGAAGTCAGATCTTTGATATTTAAAGGTATGTCTAGATCCATCTCTCATTTGATAATTGAAATCTAAAGGAAGGGTAATTAATGCTTTGTCTTTTTTTGTTCCTGGTTTCCTTATTGAAGTTAGGGGGATTGATTTGTGTCTGTGCTTAACAATTAGCCCAATAATAGGTGTTGTTATGGTTATATTGTTGTTAATCCCATTTCTAGCATTTTTATTGGTTATATTGTTGTTAATCTCCCATTTCTAGCATTTTATTTATGTTCTGCATACTTTTTATATCTGGAATTTTAGTAACTACTTAAAGAGAAATTCATGAATAAGATTCAAAACATCATCAACGGTGTAAATAAATAGTGAACAATAAGCAACTACATAGGTACACAATACACCAATATTTTACGTGAAAACCCAATGTAGGAGAAAAACACATAATACTTTCTTTATATTTCAAAAGAAATACATTCATAGGAAGCACCCACTTCCTTGTTTTCCAGCTACAACTGGAAGGGGAATCCAACCCCCTAGTTTCTCAGGCTCCAACTTGAAGGAAGGTACAACACCCTTAGTTTTCCATCACTAACTAGAAGAAAGCTACAACCCACTTTCCTTTCCCTATCCTACCGCCATGAAATATAAATGGAGACCAACATGTCACTACCACAAACTTTTTTGATCATTTCACTATAGATCCTATCACTATAAAACTTGTCACTGAAAACCTATCATTGAAAAACATGTCACATCAATCTCATCAACCAATCATATCTGATCACATAGATATCATACCCACTATCAGAAGTATCTAGGATCCCAAATATGTCTCTCTAATCATGTGTCATACATATACCAACTTCAATTGACTAAATATAGTTAACTATTACATCAACCATGTATCAAAACCTCATTGTTATGCAACTTCAACATGTACCACTATCTTAAACAAGACACCTCAACTAAAATTTCTCAAACATGTACCATATGACACAAGATATGCCTCAACAAAATACCCAATAATGTGTTCCAAGTACAAAAAAACAAGTGCACCAGCAATGTGCCTCTATAGATATACCCCATACAACATGTACCATACAACTAATAGAAAATCAAGGGCAGATACTCAATATTACATGACCATACCTCAAGAAATCACCAATATACAACTTCAAACAACCACATAAACATACATTTTACTTTTGTAGATGATTCTACTGTACCTAAACACTGTCACACATGCTTGTAGACTCTCCTAAGCTCCTACAACCTGCTACACACCTCATCCTTCATATCTGGCTTTGCATCTTGGGTTGAAGTCAATTGTCTCGTGGTTCCTTGTGTGATGCAATATAGGAAACCCATGGGGGTGTATCGTAGGACACTAGTAGTCTAACCCACGGGGATAGACTAAACTAGGGTTTTTCAAAAAACCCTCACTCTTCTCTACATTCATGAAACTTTATCGTTTCTCTTCCTTCATTGCGTCATATTTGCGCTACCTCATATTTTCCAATGAAAACGCTGCCAAAAACCTTTACAAAGATAGATATTCAATATTATCAATAGGTTCTAATGGGAGTCTCTTGATCTCTTATTTATACTTCCCAAGTGACTTCCTTTAGGGGCCATATTGTAATGGTTTTACCCCTTTTCCTTCTTCTACAGCTAACCCGCATTCTTGTTGCAACTACTTTACCCATAATTAGTACATTCATAATTTATTTGTTACAACTGCTTTACCCATAATTAATTTCTTGTTGCAACCACTTTGACTAACAAACTTCTTAATGAATTTCTTGGGGCTTCTAAAATAATTTACTTCTTGTTGACCTTCTAGGGGTTTCTAGATTATTCTTGAGGGTCCTTCAAATTCGCAAGGACATATTTACCTTAGTGTAAGGAGCCACGTTGCGTACCACATATCACCATAAATGACATGACATATATTATCCATCTATTATAGTATTAATTGCAATTACATTGACCTTCATGTATTTATTCCATGGTCAACTATGGGTTCCATGACCATACCTTCGGGGCTACCAGAATTTGTTGTCAGACTTGCTTCAAGGGTTGAAATCAATGACAACCAACCCAATATTCCAACACTAAATCTTTACAATGCATGTATATTGTATTTCAACACTCACTCCCATCTCCTTCTGCTAAATATAATACATCTTGTCCAATATGAAAACACATCGAATGTTAATCCATGCCTTTCCCTTTTGGACTATTTGTTCTTGTACTATGATGCATCTGTAGGAGTCCCTGAATGAACACTCTCCTTTTATCTATTTACAAGACAATACAATTGTCCATATTGATGTCTAAAAACTTTATAAATCTTCATAACAAGATTCCTCTCACTATAAAACAATATGTATATAGATGGCTATCTAGAAATATCTAACATGATTCCTCTCACTTTAAAACAAAGTGCAAGGTGGTTATCTAGAAATCTATCCAATGAGATTCCTGTCACTCTTTACAACATATAAGGTGGAAATATAAAAACTCTCTTACAAAATTCCTCTCATTCATACAAGGTGGCCATATAGAATTCTACAGAGTCCCTCTCACTCTTATGATTTACCATGATTGTCTTACAATCATTCTAATAGACTTTTAGGAGATTTACACATATCCATATTACATTTACAAATATACACATTTACACAATTTTAAATATGGTTTAATTATGGACTCATTCTTCCTAGTGTACTAGGAGGAGTCTCGCAACTTCCGACCTCTGAAAATGCCTCTGATGTTGATGTTGAATATGATATTGAATATAATGTTGAATCCAAGTAACCATTGGACCAAAATATAGGTCTTCCCATTAACCTGTATAACCTCTCCCTACGAATACTAAGCACTATTGTCTTGTCTGGAGTAGCTTCCCTTGAATACACAAGTACATGGTCATTCTGGAATGCGACTGGATAGAATTAATCTTCAAATGATGCAACTGAGAGTATGTTTACCTTTCAATACAAAACATACAACATATGTTTGATTCCCATAAATCCTCTCGACTCGAGATGGAATCTTACATATCCATACCCCCTTATTTATTGTCTAGTGTTGGTTCCAGATCCAACAAAGCAATCTATGTCAGATTATGAGAAAGTCAAAATTATTGATCTCATACTAGTCATGTGGTGAGATGAGGCATTATCCATGAACCATTCTTCGAAGTCTTCATATATCACTTTTCCAAAACCAACCATCAGGAAATATTATTTCTTAATCCTTTCAGTAAGACCATTGACTTCATCTCGAGTTGTTGCTTGTCTTATTTCAAGTGTCTTTACATATTTTATGTTATGATTCATACATAAGTGTGGGTAAAGTGTTTATCACTTCTCAATATGGTTTCCATTCTTACCACAATAAGAGTAGAGTATCTTGTTCCACGATCCCTTTTTATAGTTCCTTCTTTTCCTCTAACTTGAGAAATGATATTCCTTCTTCTTGG
>SNQJ01S0259901.1:0-12299 GCA_010110895.2 Picea sitchensis | reverse complement strand
GTTGGTGAAATTGCAATTTTTCATTGTTTAAATGTATAGAGCACCCTGTAAAACCTCTACTCCACTAGAACTGTGCAATCTCAATAACTAAAATCTACAATTCCATCCATTATTTCAAATTTCTAACTAATTTTTGAACAAAATTGATTAAAAAATACAGCCAAAAAAATTCAAAAAAACTAATATTTAATAGATATAACTTATGAATCAATTAAATTTGATAACAAAAGTGTGCATATTTTCAATCAGAATCCACAATGATTGCTTTGATCGTTATACCAGTAGTGCTAGGTGTTTTGAGGGTCTTTACACTAAGATTTCACATGAGTAGAGATATATAAACGATGATCTATCATCATTAACCATTCTCTCAATTCTCCGACAAATTATGTTTAAAGTTATGATTCATAATTTGACGTGGTTGGAAAGGTAGTTGTGGCAAAGTACTCTAAGGCTAGTGAGTTTTAATTTTATGAAATTATTTTGGCATTTCCATGATATGGAGCACATATGATGCTTTATTTCCATTATAATTTTCTTGAATATTGCACATAATTGATGGCACAAATGTAACAATGGTTACATTGAAAGCAAAGATGGTGGGAAAACATTATTGGTTATAATGGTTTTTCCTATTGGAAATATTAATTATAAGTTGTGAAGTTTACTTTTACGCAAATTTTGTGTGTCACGGTAAGCAGACATGTTCTTATAGTTTGTCAAAGAAAGCGAGAGAATTATTAAATAAGTCGATCTTTTATCTTTCTCGAGATGTGTAAATCAGATAGAGTCAGTCGAATTTATTATTGTATTAATGTCTAAGTTGGGTTGCGTCTACAAGAAGTCTTAGTCTCAGTCTTTATATTTCCAAGTATGTAACGAGTCGATACACAAAGAGAGTCAGTTAGTTGATATGAAGAAGCAACAACAACTATGTTCGAGAAGTCTGAAGAGCACAAGCTCTGTTTTTGTGAGTCTGTAGAAGTTGTTGGAGATGAAAGCTCTTCATATTTTTTGTATTATGTAACAACGCGGAGCATTCATGTTGGTAATATTAAGTATTTGTGAGGTTATGAGTATTTTTGAGTTTCATTGTATGCAAACATCTTGAAAATACTTTCTCTGTGTTTCTACACAAGCTTAAATAGATTTACGAGTTCTTGAATTGGCACTGAAAGTATTTAAGTAAGCTTATGTGATGAGAGTAGCACAATATTGATTTTATGTCAAGAAATTGTTTTATTATGTAGCATGTAGTTTACCACGCAGTAAGTTCTGAGAGCTCAATGATGAAGTATTGTACCACGTAGTTGCGACGCACTGAGAGAGTCTTCACGCTATAGATCCAAGATTTGGTATCAGAGCAAGTTTTATTAGAGTAGATTTCAAGAGCAGTTTTAAAGAGAAACAACTCTGTTGTAAGGTGACTGTTGAAATTATAAAATGGCCTCTACTTCAAATCTGCAAACTCCCACTTTTACATGAAAAAATGATGAGTAATGGTCCTTGACCATGAAGACATTATTTTGGGGTCAAGATGTATGGGAGATAGTCGAAAATGGTTATGTGGAACCAACAAATCATGCAGTGTACAATTCCCTCACACAAGTTGAGAAACTTTCCTTGAAAGATCAAAGGAAGAAGGATGGAAAGGCAATGTTTTATATACATCAAGCCATGCATGAGAGCATACTCCCAGGAATAGCATCATCAAAGCAAGCCAATGAAGCATGGTACATATTACAGACTTCTTATGAAGGTATAGACAAAGTCAAGACTTCAAAACTACAAATTCTTAGAAGAGATTTTGAAACTCTGTCAATGAAAGAATCAGATTCAGTAGATTCATTTTCTAACCACTTTATTGGCACGACAAACCATATTAAGTCCCATGGAGAAACCATAGAGGATATGATCTAGATTATTTTCGAAAAGAAATGAAAGTAGAGATCTTACAATGAAATACACATAAAAATTGCGAGAAACAAAGAAATACAACAATACATGATTTATATTAATGAAATAAATGTATAGAGACTGTAAAAATATAGAGTGCAAGACTCGCTAGAATGGTGGCATATTTATCTCTGAGAATATAGGTGACGACTACGCTCATTCGCAAGAAGATGATTACAATGAGGCTTCGAAGGCATTTTTATTATAAACATGAATGTCAAAACCCTAAACATCCAAAAACCTAACCCAACTATGAGATGAAACACCAAAAGTCATGTGGGCATCGTTGGGGTAAGTTAGTACATTAACTTCGTAAGGTCGTAACTTTTGCATACGATTTCCATTTTAGGCATGTGATAGCCCATTGGAAAGGTATTTTGGAGAAATACACATTATTCCATCAATCTTTGTCTCTATCTATAGTTTGATTATGGAAAGCCAAGAAAAATTGTTTAGAGCCCCAAAACGACCCTCAAAGTACAGAAAGATGTACTGACATGAAAAATTCCAAAATACGCCAGTTGGAATAGGTGGGCGGCCACCAATATCCACTTGGATGCTATGTAGGGATTTAGGATGGTCATGTAATTGTATAATCCACAATTACAGAATGTACCCATTACAGAGAAATGCCTTGAACTGAATACTGTCAAGATGAGCTAGTTGGACTTTGGAATAGGTGGGTAGCCACCAATATCCACCTGGATCATTCCTCCCCCCTTAGGAAAAAATGGTCTCCATTGCGTTGAGTGCCTGGGGAAGAGGGGAAAGAGTTTTCTGAATTTTGGTGAGTTGCGTTCCTTATTGGAGAAGTTGCATTGCTTGGTCTTTGGAAGGCTGTCACAAACATGTTGCTGGCGTGGTTGAATTTGTTCCACCAAAATGTTGTCTTTGGGATTGATGGAGAATTGTGTAGGAACCATCGTAGGTGAATAAAAAATATATTCTTTCTCTTCTGCAATATGGTTCTGCTGGATAGAAGTTGTTGAGGCTACAGTGGTTATAGTGTCCTTCTAAGCATTCTTTGAACAAACTATGAAGAGGATGAATTTTTCAATATGAGAGATTACCTTGCGACATTGTTTTGGTGGAACAATAGTCAAAACTACCTATGGTATCCTGTAGAGATTACCCCCCAGAATAATAATGACACTATGAGGTCGAGACTCATAAATAACATGACGTTTCCACATATTTGGTTGGCCCAAAACAATATCACAGACATCAAGAGGGGTAACATCACACACTACCTCATCTTTGAAGGGTTGGATGCCATGGGACAGGTGACACTATTGGCTGACATGGAGATCACGTCCTTGGTGAAGCCACCCAATATTGTATGGTTGTGGGTGTGATGTTGTCAACAAACCCAATTGTTTGATGACCTTAGCTAATATGAGGTTCTTCTGGTTGCCGCTATCAATAATGAAATGCAACGGGGTCCCCTTCACCCACATACCTGAATGGAAGAGACGCTCCCCCTCTTCAGGATCTACTGGTTCTTTTGGTTGAATTGTTTTGGTCACGAGAGTAGCAGTGGGGTCTGTGTCGATGATCTGTCTATTTTCAATATTTTCTGGATTAGATTTTGAATCAGGGTTCGACTCCTTGTCTTTGACCTCGGCCACCAATGAATGATTCAAGAGACATTCATCGGTGTTGTACTAGGGGATTTTGTGGAAGTCACACCGCTTCCTAGTGTCATTCTTCATCTTTCCTTTATCCTTCTTTTCCTATTTCCTGGACTAGTTGTCTAGAGGTTGTTGGTTAGGGTCATCTTTACCATGCTTTTCTTGTTATAGATTTGCAGACCCAAACTCCCATTTGTTTTGGTGCCTAATTTTCTGCTCGATTTTGATAGCATATCAATAGGAAACTCCCAATGATGAGATGGTTAGGAAATCCATTTTAGTTTAGATGTACCTATGTAGAGCCCCACGGTATTTGAGAACTAGATGTTGCTCTGAGTCTTTGATACCCAACTTGCCACACAAGGTATGGAAAGTATTTATGAAATTTGACACTGTTTGGCTCTTCTCTTGCCGCAGTGTGGTCCATCTCATGTACTGGTCTTTATAGTTATCAATAGGGTAGTATTGTTCCTTAACTCCATCCACAAAAAAAATCACAAGTGGGCTTGACTCCATATATTCCAGATTTCTCTGTGGAAATTTTCTCCCAGTAAGTTTCCCACCAATGTTTGACAAGGGGGAGAGCCTTGATGAGTGCGAAGGTGATATTTTCCCTGTCAGAAAAATTGTGAATAGAGAAATAAACTTCTAGCATATTTAACCATTTTTCTAAGAAATCCTCATCTATCTGACCTTCAAATATGGGAATATCAAAATTAAATTGTACCTTTAAGGGAGAGGTTCCTCTAAAATGGTCGTTTGATGAAGATGCGCCTGTTGCTTTTGACAGGCGTTGAAGGATGTGTGCAAAATTCTCCATCATTTCGTCCCTTTGTCGCGTGATAGCTTGTTCAAGCAATAGGTTAATAGAAGCTTATGCTCCGTTGTTTTTATTTTCTGCTGCCATAGAGGGTTTCTTGGGTGTGTGAGAGTGATTGTCCTCAAGAGAGACAAGCTCGAGACTTAACTTGCTATACTTGGACCTTGTCGAGGACATGCACTTAAAAACTATCAAGAGCAGCTTGCTTTGATACCATTGATCTATATTATTTTCAAAATGAAATGAAAGCAAATATATTACAATGAAATACACATTAAATTTCCAGAAATAGAGAAATACAACAATACAAGATTTTTGTTACTGAAACACATGTACAGAGACTGTAAAAATACAGAGTGCAAGACTCGCTAGAATGGTGGCAACTTTATCTCTAAGAAGATATCTAACGACTACTCGCATTCATAAGAAGATGATTAGAATGAGGCTTTGAAGGAATTTTATGATAAACATGAATTCCAAAACCCTAGACATCCAAAAACATAACCCTAGGAGATAAAGTGCCAAAAGCCATGTGGGACCCGTTGGGGTAAGTTAGTACATTAACTTTCCGGGGTCGTAACTTTTGCATACGATCTTCATTTTAGGCGTGTGATATCCTGTTGGAAAGATCTTTTCGAGAACTATGCATTATGTTGTCAAACTCTAACTTTGTCTATAGTTTGAGTGTGGAAATCCAATAAAACACTTTTTATAGCCCTAAAATAGCCTTGGAAGTACATATAGATGTATTGACATGAAAATTGCCAAAATAAGCCAGTTGGAATAGGTGGGAGGCCACCAATATCCACCTATATTCTATGTAGGGATTTAGGATAACTCCATAATTACAAAATCCACAATTACAAAGAAATTTCCCCATTACAGAAAAACATGTTGAACTGGAGACTATCAAGATGAGCCAGTTGGACTTTGGAACATGTGGGTGGCCACCAATATCCACCTGGATCAGGATAGGAAGGTTGTTGAGAATGTACTTAGGAGTCTTCCTCCTAACTGTTTTACTTTTGTTGTGACCTTAGAAGACAACAAATATATGAGTTAGTTTAGTCTAGATGAGATACAATCCTCCATCATCAATCATGAACACAGATTAAATAGATCAAATATGTCATTAGAAAATGCATTTTCCGCATAGTCATCTATAATCCATAGAAGAGGAAGGGGGACAACTAACTCTAGAGGGAGAGGAATGAGTTCTATTATAGGAGGATGCAGTAGCAGTCTTGAAAATACTGGTGGAAGAGACCAAAATCAAAATACCAATCAGAAAAGTAATCAGAGACTTGATAAATCAAAGATTCAGTGCCATTACTGTAAAAATTACGGACATGATGCATATGAATGAAGGAAGAGATAGTATAATCAAAACAAGAAAGGAAACGATCAGTCAAATAGTGCAAATAGTCCCATCATCCCTATGTTTATGGCACATGCTGAAGCAATGCCTATAATTTCTCCAGTTGAATGCCATGTTGCTCAAGAAAGTCCATTTGGCATATGGTATCTAGATTCAGGCTGCAATAATCACATGACAAGAAATTTAGAATTGTTTTATAGTTTGGATAAGTCAGTCCAAAATAAAGTCACACTTGGAACCAATATCCAAGTCATTGTCTTCGGTAAAGAAAATATTAATATTTTAACCAAACAAGGGGAGCAAAAAGTTGTGCCTGATGTATATTATGTTTCTTGCCTAAATAAAAATTTGATGAGCATAGGAAAACTATTACAAAAAGGGCATAGAATCTACATGGAAGATAATCATTGTGTGATTTTGGACAAATATCAAATAAATCAACTTATTACAAGAATCCAAATGATAAGAAACAAAATGTTTCCATTGACATTGAAGCCAACCATGAAGAGAAAAAAGAACAAGTTGTCTATAAAGAAAAAGATGTGCAATTTAACACTGCATTCAAAGCATAAAGAGAAAAAGTAAGTTCGTGTTGTTCTAAAGAAGAAAAAGGTAGTGTGCACAGTTTCAAGAAAGAAGAAGATAATGGTGCAGAGTTGCAGGA
Organism: Picea sitchensis; assembly: GCA_010110895.2. NCBI lineage: Eukaryota > Viridiplantae > Streptophyta > Pinopsida > Pinales > Pinaceae > Picea > Picea sitchensis. The sequence goes on along the minus strand of SNQJ01S0259901.1, from coordinate 5,850 downwards.
AACATTTCAATCTGAAGTGTAGGATGATTCCTAGCCATGGCATTTCAGATTTGGACATTTAAACTTTGGAGTTCTAAAGCTACTACATACAAATAATATGGTGAAAGGATTTCCATTAATTGAAAAAACAGAAAGAATATGTGAAGGTTTCATCTTTGGAAAGCAACATAGAGAGTCATTTTCAATTGGAAATTCATATAGAGCAAAAGATCCACTGGAAATTGTACATTTTGATATCCGTGGACCAATGCAAACACCATATGTAGGAGGAAACACCTATTTTCTTACATTTATTGATGATTTGTCAAGAAAAACATAGATTTATTTTCTAAAACATAAATCTTACGCATTTGGTTGTTTTCAGCAATTCAAGTCACTTGTGGAGAAGCAAAGTGGTTATTACATCAAGGTTCTAATAATCGATAGAGGTGGTTAATATGTTTCAAGAGAGTTTCATAACTTTTGTAAAGTTCATGGCATTCACAAGTAATTCATTGCGCAATATACACCACAACAGAATGGTGTCGTGGAAACAAAGAACCAAACCATCATGGAGATGGCACACAGTATGTTATCAACCAAAACTTTATCAAATGAGTATTGGGATGAGGTAGTAGCAATACATCATGAACATGTATCTGACAAAGAGTTAAAAAAAAAAAGTTCCTCAAGAAGCCTGGACATGTATGAAGCATAATGTTGTGCACTTGAAATTTTTTGGTTGTGTTGCATATGCACATGTTCCAGATGAGCTCAAAAAGAAGTTAGACAACAAAGGACAAAAATGTATCTTTGTTGGGTACTCTAAAGATAAAAAAACATACAAATTGTATGATCTTATTGAAAGAAAGGTTATAATGAGTCGCGATGTTCAATTTGTGGAGAATGAAGCATGGGATGGAAGTATAGAAAGGACAATTAAAATTCTTGACACCATAGGGCATGATGGCATGGAGGATGAACTGGTTCAAACACCAATTATAATTCAGATCACAATTCCTTCCATTTCTGTAATTGCGACACAAATCTTAGCTCAAACTACTCCAGTGAGATTTGCAGGTGCAAGTCCACACCAAGAGCACAGTAAATTCCAGCAATTAGTTTGAGTAGTTCTACATTTCCAGATCCAAAATTAGCAAGTCTATTACCAAGGAGGAGAAGAAATTTCCACGACATCTACAATGTTGACACAACAAATTCTTTTTCAGTCTTTTCTCTGTTTTCACAAATAGATGATCCCTTAACTTTTGAAGAAGTTGTCAAAAATGATGCATGGGCACAAGCCATAGATGAAGAATTTAAATGCATAGAGAACAATCAGACATGGAAATTAGTAGATGTACTTGAAGATAAGGATGTAATAAGTGTCAAGTGGATTTATAAAACCAAGCAAGATGCAGATGGAAATGTGCACAAACACAAGGCGAGGTTAGTTGCAAGGGGTTTTGCACAACAACCTAGAATAGACTTCAATGAAATTTTTGCACCAATTGCCTAGATGGATATAGTGAGAATTGTGTTGGACATTGTTGTGCACAATAAGTGGCATGTTTATAAAATGGATGTAAAGTCATCATTTTTGAATGGTCATTTAGAGGAAGAAGTATATGTGGAACATTCACAAGGCTATGAGATTCCAGGACAAGAAAACAAAGTATACATATTGAAGAACACACAGTATGGATTAAAGTAAGCTCCCAGAGTTTGGTATATTCGCATAGATTCCTATCTCACTCAGAATCGATTTCAACTAAGTAATTGCGAGCCAATAGTGTACATCAAATCCAATCAGCAAGGTAATATGTTAATTGCTTGCTTATATGTAGATGATTTTATTTTTACAGGAGATTTTGGCATAGAAGAATTTAAGTGAGTCATGAAGAATGAGTTTGAAATGACTGATTTGGTGCTTATGAGATATTCTGGGTATTGAAGTTCACCAGTCCAAAAATGATATATTTATTTCACAATTTAAATATGCACATGAAATATTAATTATAAGTCACGAAGTTTACTTTACTTAAATTTTTTCTATCATGGTAAGCATGCATATTCTTATTGTTCTTATAGTCTGTCAAAGCCAGCAGGAGTGTTATCAAATAAGCTGATCTTTTATCTTTCTCAAGCTCTGTAAATCAGATAGAGTCTTGAATATATTGTTCTCTTAATGTCTAAGTCGATTATCTTCTGCAAGAAGTCTTAGTCTCACTCTTTATATTTCCGAGTCTGTAAAGAGTCGAGAGAGAGTCAGTTAGTTGATATGAAGAAGCAACAGTAGCTGTGTTTGAGAACTCTGAAGAGCACAAGATCTATTTATGTGAGTCTGCAGAACTTGTTGGAGCTGAAAGCTCTGCATAGCTTTTGTATTCTATAACAGCACACAACATTCATGTTGTTAATATTAATTATTTTTGTGGTTATGAGTATTTCTGAGTTCTGTTTTATGCAAACATCTTGAAAATACTTTCTCTATGTTTCTGCCCAAGCTTAAGTAGATTTATGAGTTCTTGAACCTGCACTGAAAGTATTTATGTAATATTATGAAAGTATTTATGTAATATTATGTGCTGAGAGTAGCACAATATTGATTTTATGTCAAGAAATTGTTTTATTAAGTAAGGCGCAGTCTGGGAATTGCGCAGTAAGTTCTGAGAGCTCAGCGATGAATTATTGTACTGCATAGTTGCGGCGCGCTATAGATCCGAGATTTCCTTTACCATATGATGACGTCAGAGGCATTGGTTCATGTCTCCAAGATCTGCAGGTTTCCTTGGCGCTTCAAATTGACGTACTTAACATCAGTGAGTCAGTGTGATCCTTTGATAACTTTAATTGGTAAATGAATTTTAATACAGGGCCCTGCTTAAAAAAGTTGTAACTTTTTGCAAGTAATAATGTATGATCTTTGATTTGCAGTTAATGGGCTTTAAGTGATTTCGATTTGCCACAAATATTTGGCGTCTTTGTATTTTTTAAGCTATCAATTAAAAATGCTATCAATGTTTCATTTCCTGTTAAAGCTAACGATGTTTCATTTCCTGTTAATGCTAACGATGTTTCATTTCCTGTTATTTTGTTAATAGTGCTATCAATTACTATGGCCAATGCCAAGGTTAGCGTACCAGTTCGATGTTAGTAATTATCACAAAAAATTTTGGTTTCCACGCCTTGGACAAGTTTGCTAAGCATGATTCAAAATAGCTAAATATATTTTGACTTAATATAACTTAATATATTTTGAAATCTTTAGGATACAAAGGTGGTCACTTTAACATGTTATTTATGAGAATTAAATCTCCATAAAAAAATAACAATAATTTCTGCAAACCATGGAACACAAAAAAATATTACTCATAAGTAAATTTTAAATTATTCAAAAATAATTTATCCCTTCGGAATCAACCCATTTTGTTTGTTGAGAGGCATTCCTCCCTCCACTTCAACAATGATTAAAAATGGCTGGTTTAAGTTTTTTCTTTGGAATTCTCTCTCGATGTATAGAATTATACTCATCTCCAACTTGAAATTCATATTCATATTCATGGTCCAACTTGATGCATTGCTTGTTATGTTGCTGCTTGCATTTCCTCTTAGTTGTTTACCATGCAATTTGAATGCTGTTGGGGAACTTCTAAGTCTGTTCGACATGCAAATTTGTTATTCAGCACATTTTCCATTACAAGATCCTCGGATGCTTGAGGTTAATACAGAAAGATTGATTTTTCATATGAGCTTTGTACTTCTTGATTATTGCTATATTTTGCACGTTTCTACGTTGTCATTGGCACGTGTATTTAAATGATTGTTTTACGTTTTATTACAGGTGTTTTTTAATTGTTTTATGTTTTGATTTTTTTGGTTGGAATTTGAGGACATAACAATTTTTTGTTTTTTAAGTTGTATTTTTGAATGTAGAAAAATTAGTAAAATATTCAAATTACACAAAAATAACCAATTAAATATGCAGATCCAACAATTTCTCAATCAATTTCAAATAAAACTAAATTGAAAATATCCCAAAAAACCACCTAACATTTAGAACACTTAAAACATAAGCGGAAAGACTTAAGGCGGACGGCGGATAGAAAAAACTCTCCAGTTAAAAAAAACTCAGTAAAAACTCTAGGCCCATGCATGAAGAAAACCCTCCACATCTCAACCACGTAACCTCCACTGACAAAGGGATGAAGAATAATTAAACGTGGTAATCATATGATGTTACAGTAACTTCTTAATATGATTAGGTAAATGCTAAAAAGTAAACAGTCAACCAAAACATAGAACAATTGAAACTTCAACTGCTCTTAGCAGTTCTTATTTCTGTTCTTTTTCAATGGCACATTTCCCATGGAGAGCTTATGAGGGTTGAAACTTAGCATTTTTTTTTGGTTCATGTAAATGTAAAATACTATCGGTTACAATGGAAAGTAATTAACTAAATTTGCAATTAATTAAATATGTCATGGAAGAAGAAGTCTGCTAAATTGAGGATCAACTCGTGCCTTCAATGTTCGCGACGCGGGACCGAGAAGCTTCTCCTCGTAAGCATGCTGGTGTTGAAAGGACTCGTTCCAAGAGCGGAAGGTCTAGTTGTGAAATCCGTCGTGGAGCATGCACTGTTGCTCAGGCTAATTTCTGATATTTTTGGCTTGGGAGTCGAGGTGGAACCCTCCTTTTGGTCAACTTGCACCACGAACGATTGCATTACCTTCTTCAAAGACTTCCCTGTTGATGGATCGCCCATGTCATTACCTTTAATATTAGGATCCCTCTTGTAATCGTAGATAAGCGTGGAAAAGAATATAATCAGAGCTATCAATGACACCGTTCCTGTGATCAGGTAGAGACCCCAGAAATTGTCCATGCTTAACCTCTTGTATTCTATTTTATCTCCCGAAACTGTGCAGACAGTGCTATTCAACCACATGGCTTCAATCTCTTGTATTTTTTTGTCCTCTGCGAGAGACAGAATAGCCCTAGAAATATCGGAGAGCAGGGGAGAGCGCTTGGGAAATACCTGTGCAAAAGTCCCAAACGTGAGATACTAGCCATGGAAGAAGTGAAATGCATTGGAGTTTAAAACAAATTATGGGGGATTTGAAAGAACCTACAAAGCCAAAACCCCCAGTCCTGTAGATTGGTCCAACCGTTGTATAGTTGCATTGCGAAGCGAGAAAAATGCGGATATAAGGAATTTCGTCAAAAATGGCAGCAACACCTCCATTCTTTGGGCCCTTTGACAGAAAGCCCCCAGCTTCCTCTAGTGTTGTATAGTTTCTAAGATTTTCCTTTGCTATGTGAAGGTGCTCCTGCAGGTATGCACCTACAAAAGACCCTTCCTGAAACCCTACTGCTGCTTTACTGGCACGGAGAGAATCGACATCTTTAATAGTAGGATTCAATTTTTTCACTGTGAACATAGACGCCAAACTGGCCGTATAGCTGGATGTCAAAATCAGAACTGCGAATAGCCAGATTACAAGCACGAATCTAGACGAACTGCTCACTAATTTCTCTCCTGCAGTACAGCATATAGGTTAGGAGAAAACTTTATATAATTCTTCTTTTTCATTATTCAAATCGGAGGACAAAACAAAGCATTTGAAGTGAGAGGAGAGTTGTTTACTGTGAGAGAAAACCAGCGTCGAAAACGAAAACCTGGAAAAGAAAAAAAGCCAGGTTATTGGAGACATTAAACACCACGAAAATAAATAAAACAGTGTGCAGATCATAGATAAATACCAGAGTAGAGTCACCACTTGGTCTCTGGGTTTTCCTCTGAATTCGGGATTTACTCTATGCTCGAAGAGCCATATTGCAAATCCTGTGAATATCACGAATGCCCCTGTT
>SNQJ01S0259899.1:9328-21627 GCA_010110895.2 Picea sitchensis | reverse complement strand
TATTAGAGTTCTTTGCATTTCACTAGATAACAATAGCATAAGATAGGATCACTGAGAAATACACAATCACAAGAGACACATCATTTATCCTGGGAAACCCTCATGGGGGAGAAAACCCAGAAAAAAAATTCTTTATTATAGATAGTCAATACAATGCCAAGAGATAACTCAAACAAATATAGAAATTCCTCTCCCAAAAATGTGCCTCTCTCTCTCTCTCTTCAACTGTAGCTCTGAAACTTGCTTCTCAATGAACAAGTGAGTGTGTGTCCAAGTGAGGCGCTAGCCTCCTTATTTATACAATTTTGGCACGTGTGGAGGTGTATTTTCACTGGCAGGGACGACTTCTTCTTCTGGGTGGTTATAACCACCTTTAATATATTATGGGGCCTCTTTAATATATTTTGGGGCCGACTTCTTATTCTACCTATTACAATTATGTTTTGAAAAATCCAAAAAAGGGGATTTGATCTTTTACAATAGCCGACATGATCAATCCGCAATAGGGGATTGACCACAATAATAATTAGAATACACTTTGCAGTTACATTATTTCAATAGAACCAAGGGGAAGAAGGAGGAAAGGAAAAGACAAAAGCTAGAGAAGCTAGAGAATAAGCAACTCATGAGAACACAGATATTCCAAGCAACAAGACAGAACAAGGTGGTAGTGCAAGTCCTATAGAAGGAGGAAACGAAGATGCCAACACCCCAATGCAAGAGGCAGACGGAGACCCGGAGATGACACTAAGTGAGGTAGGTACGGAAGATCCTGATATCAGAGACATTGTGGAAAGGGAAGGAATAGATCTCCCAAACATATTGGAGCAATGGAAAAGGCAAGGAGTAGACAATGTTCCAGCGGAGCAACTAGATCGCATTCAATACATTTTCCTTCTAAGGGAAGAAGAAAAATCTAGAGGGACCAAACGCATGCATGGCGAGATAGGACACCTGGAAATCAAAGCAGGTGAGGGACAACCATAGCATTCACCCAAGCAGACAAGGCAGAAAAAATGCAGGAAATCAAACAACATAGCCCTACAAGAACCAGGAGCCCTATTGATAAATTCAGGTAAGATAAAAAATATCTTTCCCAACTGCCCCCCACATGTTTAAATGAAGATTATAACATGGAATAAAAGAGGCCTAAATAGTCCATGAAAGCAAAGAATTCTTAAAAATAGACTGAGGAAGGAACAATCTGATCTATAATGCATGGTAGACAGAATGGAAAAAATCAGTAAAAAACAATGGAGTAAGTACAATATGTTGGCTATAGAAGGCCAACAAATGGCATCCGGTATTCTCACCTTGTGGAACCCACAATCATTGAACCTACTAGCAGTTGAAGCCACGAGACACACACTTTTGGTTAACATGCAAATCATAGGTAACACAGAGGCGATTCTATGCACTAATGTGTATGGTCCCCAGATGTTGGAGGAAAAAAGGAAAATGGTCCTAGACCTAGAAAATCTAAAGGCCAGAACCAACAACTTCCACTGGATCCTAGCAGGGGATTTCAACATCATTACTACACTTGCAGAGAAAAAAGGGGGAACCAAGAGATTGGATAGAGATGCAGAGGAATTTTTAGCTTTCATTGACACAGTGGAGATGGAGGACATCAGGACCAACAATGGTCAGTTTACCTGGAATAAAAAAATACTAAAACACCACCAAGTAGCCACAAGGCTAGACAAATTCTTGGTGTCAGAATCCATCATTCTGCAGGGACTAGCTCTAGACTGCAGCATCCTTCCATGGGTGGGTTCAACCACTGTCTAGTTCAATTGGAAGAAAACTTTCAAACCACTCCGAAGAACAAACCGTTTAGATTTGAGAAATTTTGGCTCAAACATCCCACCTTCAAGAATAACATCAACCAATGGTGGTGGGAGGAACATACGAAACAAGGGACAAGGATGTTCAAACTATACAAGAAACTCAAGTACATCAAAAATAAACTCAAGGAGTGGAACAAGGAAATCTTTGGAAACATAATCCAAGAAAAAAAAAGTATCGAGGACAGAATGACACAACTCTAGGAACTCTACATCGATGAGGGATACATAGAGGATCAGAAAAGAGAAGAGATCCAAATGACACAGGAATGGGAAGCAAGATGCCAGCAGGAAGAAATTTTATGGTGCCAAAAGTCCAGAATCAGGTGGCTAAAGGAAGGAGAGTGGAACACCAAATTTTTTCATAGAACAACCATTGCAAGAAGAACCCACAACAAAATCTCGAAAATTAAGGATCAGGATGAGATCGAAAGAGAATCCCACAAGGATATTGAAAAATCATTGGTCAATCACTTCCAAGGGATAGCCCAGGAACCCATCCAAGACAAAACCGAGGCCATACAAAGGATAACTCAACACATCCCCAAGTTGGTCACTGAGGAACAAAATATCAATCTAAGCAAACCCATCGCAAAGGAGGAAATTGACAAAGTAGTTAAGGAGATTCCCAATGAGAAGGCCCCAGGTCCAGATGGATTCACAGTGGAATTCTTCAAATCATGTTGGGAATTGATTAAACATGATGTTTATGGGGTGGTGGAAGACTCCAGGCGCTCGGCCTCCATCTTGAAAGATTTAAATGCCACGATGATCACCCTAATCCCAAAAGAAACTGAAGCAAGGACCCCAGACCGCTACAAGCCTATAGCTTTATGCAATGTAGTTTACAAGATAATCTCCAAAGTCATAGCCAATAGACTGAAACCTCTCCTACCCACTTTGATTTTACAGAAACAAGTGGGTTTCGTAGAGGGAAGACAAATCATGGACAACATCATCCATGCCCATGAGCTTATACACACACTGAAAAGCCAAAGGAGAGGGAGGATGATAATCCAACTTGACCTCGCGAAGGCTTACGAAAAAATTAGCTGGCACTATATGGCCAAGATGCTAGAAGCCTTTGGTTTCAAACAACATTGGATCAACTGGATCGTCAATCTAGTCTCAATGACAAGCTACTCGCTTCTAATCAATGGAGCCCTAGCAAAACCTTTCTAGCCTTCGAGAGGCATCAGACAAGGAGACCCACTATCCCTCTTCCTTTTTATTATAATGATGGAAGGGCTACGCATAAGTATAAAAATCACAACTGCAGCAGGGGAAATAAAAGGCATCAAACCTTTCAAAAATTGTCCAACCTCCACACACCAAAATTTTGTTGATGATACCCTACTCCATGGCACACCCACGATCAAGGAAGCAAAGGCCTACAAAAGAATCTTAGAATACTTTGGGGAAGCCTTAGGGGCAGAGATCAACCACTCCAAATCCATGATTTATTTCTTCAACACTAACCCTTCAATTCAAAGGAACCTGACCAACATTTTGGGATTTGAACGCAAAACGCTCCCAACGAAATATTTGGGAATCCTCCTGATAGACAGAGCATGCAAAATGGAAACGTGGGAAGGAGTGATCAACAAACTGCAGGAGAGGGTAAAAAATTGGACCTACAGAGCTCTCAACCTGGCTGGGAGGATTATCCTTACCAAAACGATTCTACAAGCAATTACGATGTATATGATGTCAATGTTTCCCGTTCCCAAAGGAATACTACAAAATATTAGAGCCATCCAAAGAGATTTCTTATGGCGAGGTGTGTTGATAGGCGAAATTGGCCGCTCGTCAACTGAAGGGGTGAATCCGGTCCGGGGTTGTTTAAATAACCCAATCCGTTTGGATTAATCCACTCCGACAGGTTTAGCGGCTCCATTAGCCGATCTAAGTCCTAGGAAAGTGAAAGAAAAACTAAGCTAAAGAAACTAATCTAAGTGAAAAACAGCCTCTGCAAACTATATACAGGACTAATATATATTCACAGTTCGCTAATTAATATTAATGAAATAATAATCCTACTTATTAAATGTACAGTGTATTGATATATTGTATCTCTGTTACCTATATAGTATTTATAAAATGCAAATTTTGATCGAAATCTGCAAAATCATATATGAATTGCCTTATGACAGCGAAGCTAGTATTTTTGGATTTTTATAACTTTTATGAAAAAGAAATGAAACAACAGCTATCTAACTAAGCAATAAAAATAGTAATCTGTACTATATATCTATATAAACTACAGAGAATTCTCATATTAATTAAATTATTAAAATAAAATAGCAAACTAACCTGAAATCATCATCTCCTACTTGTCCTGTACATAGGCATCTGCGTTCACTGTTCGATGAGGCCAATCTGCACCGGATTTTCCAATACTTCGCGTAAACACGAAGCAACAACGCTCTTGAATGCTAACGACAGAATAGGTAAAGGATGCAACAACAACAATTTTATATTTTACAAATAATCACATTAAGATAAACCTCTCTGCGAAGATTTCTACATAACTGCTCATTTAACAAAGAAGATTAACCTTATGTTCATTAAATTAAAACAGGATAATTGTTGTAATGTAAAATGAGAGACATCAAATATGGACACAATTTAAATCGCATCACATCAACCTGTAACAAATTTTGATATCTAAAGTAGTCAATAATTTGATTACAAATTGAAATGAACAAAACTTCAAATAAAAGTATGATACATTGAAAGATAAAGTCGTACAAACATCCACTTTCATTCCAGTCTGAATCATCAATCCATAGTCTCTGCCTCCAAGTAGCGATGGTTTGTTTACAAAAAATAACAGGTATATAAAGGCCACAGGATGAAAACATTCCTTGTGGAAATTATCAAAAACTATTGCAAAAATTATGGGAACAATCTCCCAAATTCCTATTTCTATCTAAGACTAGCAGCCTAATCCAACCAAAAAAACATGTTCAAAGATGCCACAGTCAATCCAATTTACTTCAAAATTCGTGTGTACCTATCAATGCAAAAGAATACATGTTGTTCAGATTGTATTTTGGTTGTAAAATCAAAACAATTCATATTTTCATAACTAGCTACAGAATCTCACAATTCTGTAGCTAGTTATTATTTACAAATAGAATCGTATTATATCAATTCCATCATAACAGAAATAGATACGATAAGCAAACAAATCATTTATGCTAATTCAAAACAAACAAAATCATTCTAAAATCACTGTTGAAATACCATACCTTGGTTTCAGGGATACGACTCGATCAAGCTATTTTTGAATTAACAATGGCAGTGGCTGCCTCTACATTTTTGAAAACGATAGAGCTCGTGGTCTTTTGCCTTTTATCATTAGCTTGCAGTCTGTCATTTTCCTTGGTTAACACATTTACTCGGTCCTCTAAGGACTTGATTCGAGATTGCAGCAGAGGGACATCTGTATAATATCGGTCGAGCCAAGAGTTGCATTCATTGCACTGTGGTTGATCAGGCCGTGCAATTACAAGTGAAGAATCTCTTAATTTACTAGGAGTTCCAATGTCGAGCTTGATCCCGGGGAAGTTGGGGTCATCTCTAAGGCACGGCGGGAGGTTCGTCACGTAGTCATAGGGCTTGACTGAACAAAGGCCATGTGAGTATGGATACTCCTCGGTTAGAAACCGCTCGATTTCGGAATCTGAATCTTCACTCAATACAATCGGTTTTTGGTCTATGTTTTGTTTAGGTTTATTGCGAGCTCACATCGATACCCAGCGCGCGACCTTACCTTTGCAATTGACATCATTATTACCCTTACCCTTTTTCTTTGCAGACCTCTTAACAGGCTTAGCACTGTCTTTTAGGCATGAGTCAGGTAGGGTGTCGTGTAGGTTATTGTTCGGGTAGGTCGAGGGTTCAACAGAGGGTAAGAGTGTAGGAGGGGGCACGACAGGCCCGACAAGGGTTTCTGTGACCACGGTTTTGTCAACTTGCCCAATTTCAGGACTGGCAAAGCCATTCCTCAACAAGAAAGCTTCCCAACAGTCGCCACTCAACCTTAAATGATGGACTATGAAAATTTTAATTAAACAGTGGTGGAAGAGGCTGGAGTCGGCTTTCTCCCTCTTGAAACATTTAGCCATTTTATACAAACTCCAAAGGAGGAAATGTGGCATATTCAAAGGAAAATCTATGAAACTCATGAGCAGCCGTAGGTGGTAAAGGAAAACTAAACTGTATCTACCCTCGCATGTAATGAATTGCTTGATAATGGCCAACAAATCATGCCACCTATACTTAAGAGCTGTAACTGGCATACCTTTGTCACAACTGTTGATTTTCCTTGAGGTAAACAGGAGCGGCCATGGCACTTCATCAACCTTCGAATTCTTAAACCATTTTTTCCCTTTGGCTAGAAGACCAGTGGCTGAGCTGAGGAATTCCTCGTCCAATTCGAGTTGGATGTCCCCAACTTTGGCCCTGCATCCATCAAATGTGAGTGCAAATTGTTGAGCGACTGCGAGGTTGAAACCTTCAAACTTCTCAATAAAAACCAACCAACCATTCCTCTCTAGGTCCTCTTGGGCGTTATCAAATAACAACAAAGTTTGGACGTCATTGGGTTCGATTCGCACTATAGGAGCCATAGCATATAGCACACGGTCAATAGGGTAATCGGTGAGGGGGTTTGCAGGGTAGACACAGGACCATTTTCCTGCAAGTTTTCCCAAAACAAGCAGAGGCAGCCCGAAATGCACGACCAAGCATTAATGCTTATGCATGTGAGGGTGGTGTAGTAATTTGGGGCCATGAAAAACTATTATGTTAGTTGTACAATCGACAGGGCCTTGGTAAAGACTTTCATTCAAATTGCAATGGTGTATATCAAAAGCATTGTAAACAACATGTCAAATGGATTATCACATAACCATTGAAAACCATGAAATACATAACCAAAACTCGATCTGAAAATAAACAAAGGCATTTGTATGATTTAAAAGAAACCAATATGTCGAACATTGCACCAACAAATTGACCCCAACATTAATGTGTTCAATAAAACCATTACACCAAGGATTTGATCAAAGATACCAAAATATCATATAACCATTGCTAAATCGAAACCATATTGACAATGGTCAAATGCAAAGTGAGTAGAGGTTTTGGTGTTTTGATAAATGTATGACCATTAGTGAGTTGGAGGTAAAAGAGTTATGACCACATAAACAAAAAGATTTATAACAATCCAAAAGATCATTTTAATGCAATCAACATGACTTCCAACTCTAGGTTTGTATGCTTGCAGTCGTGAAAATGAAAACGAAAAGCAGGTATGTGAAAGAAAAATATGATAGTGTCGTTTTACTTAAAAAATTGTGATGAGTATTGAGGGTTCAAAACCCTTGTGTAGGCAGCTTGCAAGGAAAAGATAGGAATGAAAATGGCTGCCAACAATGGCGACACACTGGTAGAAGCAGTTATCTCTGTCAAACGAACAAGTCCAGATTAAGATAATGAGAATAATTCTAACTCAAAAACAACCAGAAAATTGTTTAAACATCGTCATCAATCATAAAAATTCCATCTAGTTATTTTAAGAGATGAAAACTTATAACAGTCTTAATAAAAGTGAGTCACGATATTAAGGATAAAATCTTCAATACTGTTGACAGAGCCACTGCTGCCAGCAAGCATCCAAAGCCTCGACAGGGTTGCCATTTAACCCACTCTGATATCTGTATCCTGCCAGGAAGTTCCAGATCAGAATAAAGGACGTTTTAAGGTCAAGAGGTTCCATAAGTGCAAATTTTCATATACCTGACATTGCTTCGTTGCTAGCGGGCCTGTTCAGTACCCCGACGAAGTTATCTTGGCGTCATGCATGCATTTACCTGCTACCAGCATACTTGTTCAGTATCCCGGCGGGTTTACAAGCACTTCCCACAACTCTTTTAGTGATTTATTTGGTTTTTTAAAGATATATAATTGAGCGGGGTGACGCTGAAAATTATGATATTTTGGACATATTTTAATAAATTACAGACCTTGAGAAAGATTTTTAGACTGTCCTTTTTTAAGATCTAGAGATAGTTTATTAATAAACCGACCTTTGGAGGCAGGGAGACATCTTCTGAGTTTCTCCCTTAAGGAACAGGGACAGCGTAAGAAGAAAATGGATGATCGTGACAGGCTTCAATTACAGATTGAAATCAATAAACTCTTTTCAAACAACAAGCATTCTTTAACATGGCTGTAAATTTTGGAAGCATATCATAATTGATGTTTAGACAATCTTTCAGCAGTCATTTCAAAGGAAAATTTTTATATTTTCTTTGTCTGAACAGTTCATAATGTAGGTGTGTGTATTTCAAAAATAAAAACTGATAAGCGTAAGGGAGAAATCAAAACCACAACAGCAAAAGAAAATGAAAAGAAAAAAAAGGAAAGAAAATATTTACACAGTGTACATAGGGTTGTCATCAAGCAAAGTACCTTTTTAAAGATTAACCATTCACCGGATAGGTGTCTGGCTGTCCCTCTAAACTCTGTAATCTGGAAGAGCTGGGACCCAGTTTCTCAGCAATAAAAAACGGTCCTAGCCATAAATTCTGAAACTTCGTATGCTCTCCCTTTCCCTCATGTGGTTTGTCCCATTTTAGGACAAGGTCGCCTACTTCAAAGTTTATGTCAGAGGCAAAGTTAGAATCAAACCATCTTTTAACCACTAGTTGATGCTGATCCAACTTCCGTTTTGCTTGAGCCCTTACCTCTTCTAGTTTTATTAAAGCGTTAATTTGATTCTCTGAAGGGGGGTAGTTTTCTTCTTGTATTTTCTGTGATAGCTGCAGTGAGGGAAAAAGAATATGTGGTGGAATAATTGCTTCTCTGCCATAGATGAGAAAGAAGGGAGAGTTACCCACAACAGTTTTCGGAGTTACTCTATCAACCCAGATTGCGTTTAACAGTGCATTATGCCAATTTTTGTGATTTTCAGATACTGTTCTCTTGATGATTTTAATCAGATTCTTATTAGTTGATTCTGCCAATCCATTGCCTTGAGGGTAATAGCTGGCATAATACTTTAATTTAATTCATTTTTCTAGAGAGAACTCGCTCATATCAAGAGATGAAAAATAAGAAGCGTTATCGAATACTAAACAGTCAGGGATACCAAAACGAGTAATAATATTTGAATTTGAAAAGGCAATTACCTGACTAGTATTTACAGCTCCTAATGGGGCAGCTTCAGACCACCTGGTGAAGTAATTTGTGGCTATTATGATAAAATTATGTTGTTGTGAGGATGGCGGATTGATTGGACCTATAATATCAAGACCCCACTGCTGAAAAGGGGAGTCTACTAAAACAGGCTGCAAAGGGAAAGCTGGTTTCTGTATCCGCCGGGATGTTTTTTGACAGATAATACACTTGCGACACAGGGCATGAGCATCTCTAAAAAGTGTAGGCCAGTAATAACCTACTCTTAATACTTTATGGGAAGTGGTATCCCCACCAAAATGCCCACTGACCTCTCCTGCATGCAATTCTAATAAGACCTTTTCTGCTTCATCTTTCTCAAGACATCGCATTAGTACTCCATCAAAATTTTGACGAAACAGAATACCATTAATCAACTGAAAGGAGACAGATTTTAATCTTAACGCTCTTCTTTTAGTGGGATCTAGGTGACGGGGGCTAACCCATGTTCAAGACATAATTTTATATTGTCATACCAGGGACTCACAGGGTTTTGTGCACAACAGATTGAATTTTGGTAGCGTTGTCCTAGGTTTGACATATCGTTTTCTTCTTGTTGTCATGCCGCTGAATCAGCGACTAACTTGCATAGCCCTTGGCCTCTCACTATTTGTGCTGGGGTGATTTCTATGTCATACTCTTGTAAGGAGGTGACCCAGTTCGCCCTCTTTTCGCCTAGTTCTTTCTGCACTAACAGATTTCTGACGATCGGGTAAGGGACAATAATTTTCGTCCTAGATTTCAAAAGATAAGTTCAGAAGTGCTTTACTGCTTTAAAAACAACATAGGCTTGTTGATATACCGTTGGGTAATTAAGTTCTGCTTCTTTGAAAGCAAAGCTCATAAAGGCAATTGGGACTTCATTATTTTCAGCGTTCTTTTGAGTTAGGACAACAACGTAGAAGCGGTCAAAAGCAAATGTGTAGAGCGTGAAATCTTGCGAAAAGTCAGGGCTCATGAGAGAAGGAGCATCTATTATGGCCCTTTTTATTGAATTAAAAGCTTGGTTTCCTAAGGGTCCCCAATGATATTGTGCGTCCTTTTTTATTAAGTTCTGTAAAGGTCTCACCATTTTTGAGAAACTGGGGACGAATCTCCTGACAAATTTTATCTGGCCTAAGAAAGACTGCATAGACTTTTTTGACGAGGGAGGGGGGAGTTTTGAGATGACTTGAGTCCTTTCAGGGTCGATAATCATCCCTTTGCTTGATACAATAAATCCTAAGAGTTTACCTTGTTCTACTGCGAAGATAGATTTTTTAGGATTCAAGGAAATGTCGTACTTACGACATCGCTGTAGAACGGATCTCAAATGAGCTAGATGATCAGCTTTGTTTTTCGAGAATACAGTAACATCATCTAGGTAAACTATGACAGATTGATTGATTAAGCCTCGGAAAGCAATGTCCATCGCTCTCTGGAAAGTGGCACCAGCATTAATGAGTCCAAAGGGCATTTTCCTATAAGCATAGGTGCCCCATGGAGTGCGGAAGATAGTTTTAAGTTGGTCTAGAGGAGACATCAGGACTTGGTTGTACCCTGAAAAACCATCCAATAAGGATAATCTTTCAAAACCAAATACATGTTGAAGGATCAATTCCATGGATGGGACATGGTAGTTGTCTTTATCAGACGCTCGATTAAGGTTTCGAAAATCGACGCATAGTCGGATTTCACCACTCTTCTTCCGGATAGGGACCAGATTAGAGACCCATTGCATGTGCCTAACTGGGAAAATTATCTTAGCATTCAGGAGTTTATTTAATTCTTTTTTAACGGTCGGTTCGAGCTTAGGGTGCATTTTTCTTAACTTTTGTTGAAATGGCAAGGTTTGGGGTTTCATAGGAATGACGTGTTGTATGATGTTAGGGTCAAAGGTCTTTAGGTTGTCATACGTCCATGAAAAAACATCTTTGAATTCCTTAAACAATTTAATAAACACGACTTTCTCTTGTTTAGAACAGCCCACCCCTAAATTAATGCACTGTGGATTATCATCAATTCCCAAGTTTACTTTTTCATACGATAAAGAGGAACTATTTGTTTTACAATTGACCGATTTTTTGAATTTGTCTTGAACTAGATCATAAAAAATTTCTAATCTAACTACGGATTTAGGGATAGAATTTACCATGTCCGATGAAGATTCAGGAGATCTCGGATTTGGTATTACCATGAAATCATGAAGATTCTCGTCATGAGTGCATTCGTCGATCACTGCGCCTTGGAAAGTTTCTTCCATGTGCAGGAAACTAATAATTTGTTGATCGTCGTCGAAGACTCTCCAATTCATGATATTGTCGGGAACGGATGGCCTGAAAAACAGTTCGACAGAGAATGCATTCGGGGACAAGCCTTTTGCAGGAAAGAGTTTCGAAGCTACGTTAGCTAACAAATCAGCTTCCGAATTATTCAATCTAGGAATAGAATTTATATTAAAAGCAGAAAACTTATTTATCAAATTCCATACCTCAGATTGGTAGCTTTTAAGATGCGGAGACAAACAGTGGATAGAATATCTTACTTGTCTAACCACGATTTCTGAATCGCCAAAGACAGTCAAATTTTGAATGTTCATATCTAATGCTTTCCTGAGGCCTTGCAATAAAGCCTCATATTCTGTTGTGTTGTTTGTACATTCAAACTCTAATTTGCATGCAATAAGGGTTTTGTTACCTGCTGGATCAATAATAACGCAGCCTGCACCAGCTCCTTCCTTGGACTTTGACCCATCAAAGTACAAAGACCATATTTGATTTTTGTCGGGTGCATGAGACCATTGGGTAGAAACTGCTGGCTGCATATATGCCACAANAGGACTGTTGTTCCGGGTTAGTGATAGTTGAAGTCTCGGCCATGAAATTGCCGAAAAAGGTATCCATCCCTTGTATTTCGGGTGAATCAGCAGAAGGTGTAAATGGTTCATTGGGATCATTTAAATCTGTCACTGTGAACTTTAGGTAACGTTCACAATTTACCTTGATTTTGTTGGGCTTTCCGTTCTCAGGCAGCCACACGTGAGACAAATCTGTCGCGAAATAACCATGTAGCTGCTCTGACCAGTCTCTGCTTAAAAACAAACCATAAACTTCTGGAATATCCACAACAATAATATCAATCACTTGATGAACTTTGGGGTTAGACGATAATCTTATAAGCACATTCCTTAATTCGCCTATAACCTTAACACTAGTTCGATCAAGT
>SNQJ01S0259898.1:1063-12299 GCA_010110895.2 Picea sitchensis | reverse complement strand
CTAGTTTTCTGATCTAAGAAAGTAGAAATTCAAACACTATTCTAGCTTTGTTGACATGTGGGCATGTATGGGCCCGTTACAAGAATGCGTTTGAAAAATGAAACTAAGAGGGGTCTCGAAAGAGCCGTTGTCCTCTCCTAAAATTTTTGAAATTTTTAAGGGAGATGAGATCGTTTTCGCAATCTTTTTCTGATTCTCAAGATCGCCTGAGGGCGCGAGAGAAGAGCATACTCATGATTGTTACTTGCAATTTCTATTCCCGAATGTGAGTTTAGATGTGATTTGATGTTCCACTTATATTATAAAGCAAAATGAGCCATCCACATGGCGAAAAAGCAAATAAGAGAAAAATGATTTTTATCCACCTAAGTGCCTATGTTTGTTAGATTATCCCCTTTATAAGTTGAGGGGTCTAAGTGGTGCAGTATTTAGAGCATGCATGACATCATTCTTGAGAAGGAAACTGACTTTCCCCACATCAAAACCTTACAATGAAAAATTTAGGTCCAATGCGCGGCTGTAAGTACAGACAGAGGCACGTGTTTGCGCGTGCGCGCGTGTTGTAGTAAGAACCAGAGTGCATACGCACGCCTGTGGGGTGGAATACCCGCGCGCCTGTGCTCATGACTGAAAAAAGAAATTCCGGATAAATTTCTCTCGATTCTCCTGTGAATCGACTGTCTTGCAGGTCGGCGGAGGCTGGTTTGAGTCCCTGCAAGTTAATAAAACAGAAAGGAAAGCGAATTAAACCCAATTGAGGGAGGATTTGATACCTAAAATCCCCAGTGGAGTCGCCAGTCAGTTCGTGCTCGAATCGTCACTGGGTGAGAAAAAATGGGAGCACTGGCATGCCCTGTTGGGCTTGGCAAGGTAGAACAGGATGCTGTGGAGCAAAAGGGATTAACTGAAAACAAAACTACATACAATCTAACTAACAGCTGAAAGAAAATAACAATTCGAAAATAAACAAAAACATCAAACATAAGACAAGGGAGTTGTCAATGGTTCCAGGCTTGATCTATTAGCGAAACCAAAGCACACGTTGAAGACAGAGATAGGGGTTCCCTCTCCCTCCAGCGGAAGGTCCTTCGGGGCCCTCAACACGATGCTTTCCTTACAAAATGAATATAACTGAACTGAGTGGTGAAAGAACTCTGAGTTAAACTGTTGACGAATTGCTTGTCAAAGGCTGACCTTTGAATCATATTGACAGCGTAACAATTCCTTGAGTTCTCTGCTAAAACAATGAGTCTTCATGGCTATTTATAGCATTTTTCCAGGCGGTCACGTAACCAACTTCCGGTGTAAACACGGACCTGTTTAGGGTTCACTTAAGTCATTAATTCGCCGAATTTGTAGAGTCGACCCTGATTCGAGGGTCAAATCATCTTGGGGGCCGGTCCATAGGTGGTTAGGAGGCCGACTTATGCAATTAATGTGTCGTATTAGCATATGCGTGAGTTTTTGTGTTGACAGGCGCACGTCGGGGCATGCATGCGCTAGTAACATGTTTTTGTCCCGCGCATATGCGCGCGCATCAAGTTGTTGTAAAGCGCCCTTCAATTTTTGGTTACTTTGTATAGTTTTTGACCCTTTTGGAATGCTGTGAACTTAATTTAGTGCCATGAATGACTTCATTGTTGTTTTGATGATGTGGAGTTCTTGTCACCATGTGCAGAAAAAATTTCAGTGATAAAAATAGGCCATGGGGTGGTCATGCTGAGTGAGAATGATGCCCACAGCATAGTCTGAAGCATCTGTCTTGATATCAAAAGGATGTTGCAGGTCTAGTAGTGAAAGTAATGGGGCTAAGCACAAGCGTTGTTTCAAATCATTGAACTCTTATTGTTGGGACCGACCCCACACAAATTTTGCCTTACCACCAACCCTGTTTATTTGGTTGAGGGCCCATGCAATATGGGAGAAACCCAACACGAACCTGTGGTAGAAATTGCAAGTCCCAAGAAGCTCCAAATCTCAGTGAGTGTTGTTGGGGCTAGCCAGTCATGGATGACTTGGATCTTGGTTGGATCCACATGTACGCCATGCTAATCAATGATGTAGCCTAGGTAATGGACCCTGTCCATGCTGAAGGAGAATTTTTCCAAGTTCGCTTATAGCTTGTGCTGCTGTAGGGTGTGCAAAACCTGTTTAATATGCTACAAGTGTTCGGCCCAAGTCTTGTTGTAAATTAGAATGTCATCTAGATACACCACTACAAAAGTATTGGTGAATGGTCGCAGGATATCATCCATCATCCACATGAAAGTGGCTAGAGCATTTATCAAACCAAAGGGCATGACCAACCATTCAAAAAGGCCTTCCTTTGACTTGAAGGTGGTCTTCCATACATCTATCTATTCTATTGGGACCTGGTGGTAGCCAGACTTCAGATCAATCTTACTGAAGTATTTGGCCTCCGTGAGTTGATCAAGGAGGTCATTGATTCGGGGAATCAAGTACCGGTTTCTGACTGTGATTTTATTCAGAGCCCGATAATCAATACAAAGTCACCAGGTTCCATATTTCTTCTGTACTAGCACGATTGGGCTCATGCAAGGTGATGAGATAGGGAGGATGTGCCCATTGTGGAGCAGTTCTTGGATCTGTCACTTGATCTCCTCATTCTCTAACAAAGAGTGACGATAGACTGGCCCATTGGGTAGAGGTGCACCTAGGGTTAAATTGATGGTGTGCTTGACGTGGTAGTGCAGAGGTACCCTTGTAGGAGAGGAGAATATATCTGAGTATTCTTCCATGACCTTATCTACTTTCTTTTGCTATGTGGAGAGGTCAGACGCAGAGACCCTAGATGTGGTTGTGATCTTTCGCTTATTCTGAGAGTGAATCATGAAGAAGACAAACTTCCTCATCTGAGATATGACCTTCCTGCATTGCTTGGCGGAGATCAAGTAAATAGCACTAGGTGGGACTGCCTCGGGTATCCTGTACAATTTTCTGTTCAAAGTAATAATAACACTACAAGGCCTAGATTCATATACAACATGATGTTTCCATAAATAAGGTTGGCCTAAAAGAACATCACAAACTTCGAGAGGAGAAACCTCACACAATACCTCATCTTTTAAAGGCTTGATGTTGTACGATAGTTGATGCAGGAGAATCGTAATGTAACAACCATTAATTATTAATATGAATAAGTTCATAAATAATCCTAAAAATTAGCTAAACTATAATTAATTATTATATAACCTTAATTAATTATATGTTATTAATTAATTATTTTTGAATATGATTAGTTTAAGTATGATTAACTCTTTAATTAATGGTTAATGATTAATTTGACTATTAATTGATTAATTGATTAATTAAGTATTAAACAAAGGGGGGAAAATAAAATATAATGTTAAATGGGGTTACATATCCCATAGGGGGATAACGTAACCAATACGTAAAAGGGAAACATTTAAATAAGGGATAAGGCAATTAATAAGGGATAAGGCAATTAATAATGGGATAAGGGTAATAAAGAGTTAGGTGGGAGTGAATGTGCGAGGGCGGTGAAGGAGGAATAAGGGAAGTGGAGAAGGATGATGGAGGGGATTGATTCATGCATTCGACGAGAGGGGAGAACTTGGAGTTTTGGGACACAGTGGAGTTTACAGTGGAATTTACAGTGCATCGAGGGGCTGAAGAGGTTTTGGGCTCAGAGGGCTAGGACATCCATTGATGTCCTAGGGCTAGGCATACTAGTCGATAGGGTGGCTGGTTTTGGGGTGTCCTAAGGAGCAGCGTCAAGTTCAAGCGGCGGATAGCATCAAGCGGCGGTGAGGTATGTAAATTGTTAGTAAATTTTATTTATTGAAATATTGGATTGAATGTGCTAGATTAAGTGAATTTCGAGTGAATTTTAAATTTACTGCTCTGTTCTAAATTAATGGTTGTTATAATTAAATTAGAGCACTACACGTAAGCAGCCAGCAGCCAAGCGAGCATGAAAGCAGAAGCCAGCTGGGAAAAGCGCTAGCACATTTCTCACATTTTGAAAGATTAAGAAGTGGATATAAACATAATAGCTAGAAGACTACTTGCATTTATGTCTGGCTGTTGTAAATAGATCGTGAGCGATTTTGTCTCATCTGTCAATGTAAAAGGCATTTAAGCCCAGTTAATGAAAGTAGGTAGGTTTGAATTATAGATTAGATAGTTTAGAAGAGCAGGAGGGAAAACCAGATATAGACACCCTCACTATTGTATCATTGTATCATTAGAACATTAGCATGGAGTTGTAGCAGAGAGTTGTAGAGAAGAACCCATGCACATAAGCACTTGAGTTAATATATGAAGCTTTGGATCAGATTTCATGGTGTTATGATGTTTTTTTGCACATAGATGTTGAATGGTGTACTTATAGTCATTTGATTCTCTGTATTATGCATTTTTTATGATGTTATGTTGTGTATGTATGATTTCAAGTTGAATGTTTGAAGTGTGAAAGAGAAAGAGGATGAGTTTCAATTGTGTCTCTTCCTGAGTGAGAGTTCCTGCAAGGAGTGCATTGACAAAGAGTCAGATTTTATCTTTGAAAGCTTAGGAGGGATACCATTGTTCTCATTCCAGTAGAAGTGCAAGTGAAGCATAGAAGCCATGTAAGGTGTGCGTAGATTGGTTGAAATATAGAACTTATCAACCAAGGGGAGAGTTGAAAGATTGTTGTTGCAGAAGGTGCACAGAGTCGAGAAATCAAATAATTAGAATTATTTGAAAGATTTCCATAAGGAGTGCACGCAGGAGTACTTTCGAGACTTGAGTTGCAAGCGAAAGCTCAAGAGGGTCAACACCTTTGAAAGTACTCAAAGAGAGATGGATATTGAAAACATCTTGCACAAGTTAAGTCCCAGTGGGAGAACACTGGTTAATTTTATAGAAGCTATCAAGGAAGGAACGAGCGGTTTAAATTCTTCGAGGAGAGCTCGCGAAGTTGTGAGGACCATAGGATCCAGAAAAGCTACAAGATGTATAGGGGGAACGAACCCATTACTTTGGTATCAGGAATCAATGTGGACCATTGATTGTGATCTATTGTGAGCCATCAAATCATTTTGGGGATTCAGAGTTCGTAAGTCCGAAGTCTAAGTCAAAATCCATGGCCATTCAAACTCCCGAATCACGAAAATAATTGTTAAGTGAAGGATTTTGAAATTCGGGATTGTGAAGTGTTAGGGAGATGGTAGTTGGAGGCTTATTCAAGTATCGAAATCCGGGAAGAAGGATAGGTAGTGAGATTCCACGTCAAAGATAGGAATCATTTAAGTGGACAGGTGGCATGTCTTCGTCAGAAAGGTGGAGTCAAAACCTTGTTGACCATTTCGAGGTTTTGGAGGTTGAAGAGTTGGGATCCTTGCATCAGGATTCGCGAAGTCATGAAGTCTGAAACTCCGAATCGGCGAAAAGTCCTATTGGAGGCCAAAATTTGCTGAGCACATTGGGATTCAACATTTCAGAACTTTATAAGACAAGTGGTCGGGGTTCCTTACTCTAGAATTCACGGAGTCATGAAACGCGATACAGGCATGGAGGAAAACATGACCAGACATTTCCGGTTTTGGTGGGTTGAAGAACCGGAAACTCAACAACAAAAATCACGATATCGTGAAACTCGAAGGCTCGAATTAGCGAAGGTCGTGAATTATTGTGGTCAAGGATACTTGGGTGACGCCTGGTGTTTGATCATGTGGGAACACTCATAATGACTTGTGGATACAATGTCGAGTGTTTGTGGGATTCCCTATGGAGGAACCAAAGAATCAATCAGACTCAGGAAGGTATATTTAGAATGATCCCGAGTGGATCTTGGCCCGAGGGCTAGGGGTCTACATCAATTTGGTATCAGAGCCTGACTCTGTTTGTATATTGCAGACGGAGAAAGAAGGAGGAGGAAGAGTACTCTGATACACACAGTTGTGGTATCAAAGATGCACGACAAGTCTTTGCTTTCTGTAGCAGAGAAAAGAGAACCATTTTCAGCCATGCTGCCAAGAAGAAGAGACTGACCAATGCCTAATCCAGCAGTGGAGAGGGAAATACATGAATTACGTGCCAGGCTTGATGTCATAGAGACAGCACAGAGGCGCATAGTTGACACTGGGGATATCAGCGAAGATGACAGTGAGAATGAAGCTGGACATGAAGGAGAAGAAGTAGCTGTCAAAGATGCTGCATATGAACACATATTCAAGGCTATTGCAAGGATAGGTGCTAGAGAAAAAATGGACATTCCAGTGTATGAGGGAAACCTTGATGTTGAGGAGCTTCTAGACTGGATTAGAGCTCTAGATAAACACTTTGACTATGAATATGTCGAGGAAGACAGGAAGGTCAAACATGTCATCACCAGACTTAAAGGGCATGCAGGACTATGGTGGGATGAACTGCAGGCTGACAGGCGCTGCAAAGGAAAGCAAAAAATCAAAAGCTGGGATAGAATGGTTGTGAAGATGAAAGCCAAATTCATACCCAAGGACTGTCAAATTACTATGTTTCGAAGGATGCAGAATTTGAGACAGAAGATGATGTCAGTGAAGGAATACACTGAAGATTTCTACAAGATAAACATCAGAGTAGGTCATCGGGAAAGTGATAATGAAAAGGTTGCCAGATACATGAATGGTCTAATATATGACATCCAAGATGATATGAGCATGATGATCATTCAAAATGTGGAATATTCTTATCATATGGCTCTGAAAGATAAAGAGAAGTTGAGCCAAAAGCAAGGTCAAAGAGGTCGAGGTAGAAGTCAAGACAGAGACAAAACAATTGCCCAAGATAGAAGTCAGAAATCTAAAGAAGAAGGGAAGAAACCTCAAACTCAAACTGACAGAGGCGAAAGTTCACAGAGAGGGCAATATGCTGATAGAAATATTTTTCCTTGAGCTAGAGGAAGAGGAAAAGGTTGAGGAGGTGAAGTGAAATGTTTTGTCTGTGGGAAAAACAGGCATAAATCTTATGAGTGTCCAAACAGAAAGAAATAAGGTGGTGAGACTCACATCTTTGAGGCACAAGGATGAAATGTTGAGGTGGAAAATGCTGAGGGCGGAAGATCCTTAATGATGAGGAAATTTCTCTTAACACTAGGGAAGGAGGCATAGAACCCAGGCCAAAGAAACAGTATGTTTTGGACTACTTGAAAAACCAAAGATAGGGTATGAAAAGTCATAGTGGATAGGTGTAGCACAGACAATATCATATCTACAAATATGGTAGAAAATCTGGAGCTAGAGACTGTTGAACATCCAAGCCCATACAGAGTTTCATGGCTGCAAAAAGGACATCAGGTAAATGTCACTAAACAATGTTTAGTTGAATTTAAAATAGGAGGATATAGGGATGAAATATTATGTGATGTCATTCCCATGGATGTTTTTCATCTATTTCTGGGTAGACCTTGGCAATATGACAAAAATGTGATTCATGATGGGAGAAAGAACACATACACCCTAGAGAAGAATGAGAGGATGCACATGTTGTTGTCAATTAAAAACAAAGAAGTAAAACCAGAGGTGATCAACATTGTACTTCTCATGAGTGGGAAGGAAATTCTTAAGGAGGTTAAGAAGAAGAAATACACACAATTTATTAAGGTCAGGAAGCCAAGAATTGTTACAAGGATAGATGATTTATTAGAAGAAATCTAGAAGTTGCTGGAAGAGTTTGCTGATATAGTAGTGGATGAACTACCTTGTTCATTGCCACCTATCAGGAGTATAAGCCATCACATTGATCTTATACCTGGAGCCAGTTTACCAAACAAAGCCGCATACAGGTTGACACCACAGGAAAATGAGGAAGGCAAGAGACAGGTCCAAGATTTAATGGACAAGGGATTGGTTAGAGAAAGATTGAGTCCATGTGTTGTTCCAACAGTGCTCAGCCCAAAGAAATATGGAGGTTGGAGAATGTGTACTGGCTCAAGGGAAATCAATAATATTACCATCAGATATATATTTCCATTGCCAAGGATGGATGATTTGATGGATTTCTTGAGTGGAGCAAGATTATTTTCAAAAATTGATTTGAAAAGCGAGTATCATCAGATTCGTATGAGAGAAGGTGATGAATGGAAGACAACATTCAAGATGAATGAGGGGTTGTATAAATGGCTTGTTATGCCATTTGGATTAACAAATGCACCCAGTACTTTCATGAGGTTGATGAATGAAGTTTTGAAGGATTTCATTGGGAAATTTGTCATTGTATATCTTGACGATATATTAATTTTCAGCAAGACAAAAGATAAGCATTTAAAGCATTTAGCTGCAGTGATGAAGAGATTACAGCAAGAGAAATTGTTGATTAATATGAGGAAATCATCATTTATGAGGACATAACTCATTTATTTGGGTTTTTTTATCTCTACAAATGAGATGAAGAT
Organism: Picea sitchensis; assembly: GCA_010110895.2. Lineage (NCBI taxonomy): Eukaryota > Viridiplantae > Streptophyta > Pinopsida > Pinales > Pinaceae > Picea > Picea sitchensis. Next base: position 3,904 of record SNQJ01S0259898.1, on the reverse strand, counting down.
GGATCCGAAAAAGGTGGATGCAATTAAGAATTGGCCATCACCGAAAAGTGTGTTTGAAGTTCGAAGCTTCCATGGTTTAGCTAGTTTCTATAGAAAATTCATACGAAATTTCAGTGGAATTAGTGCACCAATGATGGATACGGTGAAGAAAAGACATAAATCGTTTCACTAGACAGAGGAAGCAGAGAAGAGTTTCAACCTACTGAAGAAGAAGATCACGAAGCAACCAATTTTGTTTTTGCCAAATTTTAGCAAGACATTTCAGGTCAAGTGTGATGTGAGTGGGTTTGCAATTGGAGCAGTCTTGAGCCAAGACGATAGGCCGATTGCATGCTTCAGTGAGAAACTGAATGAGGCAAAGATCAAGTATTCAACATATGACAAAGAATTTTATGTTGTCATACAAGCATTGAAGAGATGGAGACATTATTTTGTTCCTAAAGAATTTGTTTTGTACAGCGACAATCATGCTTTGCAATTCGTGACTCAACAGGAGAAGCTGAACCAAAAGCATGCTAAATAGGTTGAATACATGCATAATTTTACTTTTGTAATTAAACATATTTCTGGAACTACTAACAAAGTTGTTGATGCTTTGAGCAGAAAATGTTTGCTTATGCAGGAATTCAGAGTCAAGACTTTGGGTTTTGATAACTTCAAAGAAATGTACAGGGATGACCCAGATTTTAAAGAAGCGTATGAGGAATTTGAGAATCCAATTCTCAGGGACAGAAGCCAATGGAATGAATATATGATCCAGGATGGATTATTATTCAGGGGCAATCAACTATGTATTCCAAAATGCTCCATGAGGGAGAATTTGCTGAAGGAAAAACATAGTGGAGGATTGGTCGGACACTTCGGTCGTGATAAGACATTATAAAAATTGAATGGCTCATATTTTTGGCCAGGGATGAGGACATATGTTAAGAAATTTGTGGACAGATGTAGGATTTGTCAACACAAAAAAAGGAAAAGGAAGGACACAGGGTTATATCAACCATTATCGATACCTGAAAGACCATGGGATGCAGTGAGCATGGATTTTGTATCAGGGTTGCCAAAGACACAAAGAGGATGTGACTCGATCTTTGTGGTATTCGATAGATTTTCAAAGATGGCACATTTCATACCATGCCAGAAAACCAGCGACACAACTCATATTGCGAACCTTTTTTTCAAGGAAATCTTCAGACTTCACGGTTTTTCAAAAAGTATAGTTTTAGATCGGGATACCAAGTTCGTGGGACATTTATGGAGGACTTTATGGAAGAAGTTAGGGAGAAGTTTTTCATTTAGCTCAGCGTATCATCCTCATATGGATGGGTAGACAGAAGTTGTGAACATAAGCTTGGGAGATTTGTTGAGGAGCCTAGTGACTGAACACCATAGTCAATGGGATCGCATTCTGCCACAGGTGGAATTTGCTTACAATGATTCACTCAATAGAAGCATAGGGCAGAGTCCATTCTAGATTGTATATGGAATGTAGCCAAGGGGAGTATCTGAATTGAAACATCTATAACAAGTTTAATTCAAGAGTGCTAGTGCATAGGACTTTGCAGAAGCAATGAAGGAGCTTCATGGCCGAGTCAAGGAGCGATTACAGAGTTCGAGCCAAGAATACAAGTGCAAAGCAGATCAACACAGGCAAGAACTTCAATTTGAAGTTGGTGATCTGATTCTTGCACATATGAGGAAGGAGAGGTTCCCAAGGGGAACATATAACAAACTGAAGATGAAAAATATTGGACCATGCAGAGTCATAAGGAAATTTGGGACAAACGCATATGAGATTGAATTACCTAATGGGGTCGAAATCTCACTGATATTCAATGTTACAGATTTGTACCCTTACAGAGATGAAGAAGTAGGAGCCGATGATGAATAGAAGGAAGTTCAATGGAAAAAACAGATGCTTGTAGCTGAAAAGACACAGATGGAAAGCATAATTGATAAGAGGATTAGCAAGAAGACCAGGAGAAAGGAGTATTTTGAATTCTTGGTCAAATGGAAGGGACATCCAGTTGAAGATGCCAATTGGGAAGATGAAGCAGAAATTTAGAAGCATGGAGACAGACCGTGCAAGAGCTCATGAACAGGAGTTCATGAAAATTTTCAAGCAAGGGAGTATGATGCAGGAGCATCGTAAGCAGCCAACAGCCAAGTGATCGTGAAAGCAGAAGCCATCTAGGAAATGCACCAACACATTTTTCACGTTTTGAAATGTTTTGAAAGATTAAGAAGTGGATATAAACGTAATATCTAGAAGTGTACTTCCATTTATGTCTGGCTGTTGTAAACAGACCGTCAACAATTTTCTCTCATTTGTCAGTGTAAAAGGCATTTAAGCCTAGTTAATGAAAGTAGGTAGGTTTTAATTATAGATTAGACAGTTTAGAAGAGCAGGAGGGAAAACCGGATATAGACACCCTCACTATTGTATCATTGTATCATTAGAACATTATCATGGAGTTGTAGCAGAGAGATGTAGAGAAGAACCCATGTATAGAAGCACTTGAGTTAATATATGAATCTTGGAATCAGATTTCATGGTGTTATGATGTTCTTTTGAATATATATGTTGAATGGTGTGCTTATAGTCATTTGATTCTCTCTGTTATGGATTTGTTATGATGTTATGTTGTGTATGTATGATTTCATGTTGAATGCTTGAAGTCTGAGAGACAGAAAGAGGATGAGTGTTAAGCCCTAATATTGGCTCATTACCCCTTAATTGGGGCATATTATATTAGTAATGTTATTTTATTTATGTCGGCTTTAGGCCATTAGTTGTAATTATACCTCCTAGTCTCCTATATATACCAAGGAGACATTTTC
>SNQJ01S0259896.1:0-12299 GCA_010110895.2 Picea sitchensis | reverse complement strand
TGAATGTTCCAATTCTGAGACTAGGAACCAAATATTCCATAGGGACAACTGCTTCTATGCCATACACCAACTTAAAGGCAGACTGTATTGTTAGCTTCTTGCAAGTAGTTCTATAGGCCCATAACACTGTTGGTACTCTCAAATCCTAGTCATCCCTATTCACACTACAAATCTTTGTCAGCATTGTCTCCAAGATCTTGTTGAAAGATTCGACCATCTCATTCACTTGTGGATGGTAAGGAGTACTCTTCTGATGGAAGACTTCAAATTTCTGAGTCAAAGATTCAATAGTCTTGTTAATAAATTGTGTGCCTTGATCTCTCATCAGGGTCTTCGGGCATCCAAACCTGGTTATGATATCCTCAAATATAAATCGTGCAGTTGTAGTTGCACTACAATCCTTAATTGCTCTTTCTTTTACACATCTTGTCAAATACTTTGTCACATTGATGATGTATCTAGCTCCTGCGCACTTCCCTGGTGGTTTTATAGGTCCCACGAAATCAATTGCCCATTTCTCAAATGTCTGCAAAGTCAGTTGTGGTGCTAAATTCATATCATCTCTTTGGGAAGGCTTCCCAACTCTTTGTCATACATCATAGGCTTTATAGTATTCCTTGGTATCTTTATGTAAAGTAGGCCACTAGAGGCTAGCTCTAAGAACCTTCTACATTGTTGCTTTCCCTGCATAGTGTCCTCCTGTGATTCCTTCATGTTCTTCTGCTAAAATCAATGGTCTTTCTATCTCCATAACGCATCTCCTTAGGAGCTCATCAGGTCCCATATTGTATAGTTGTCCGGCTATAAGTGAAAAATATATAGTGCACACTACCAGTTGTTTCTTTTGGGTGATTGTATATTCACTAGGTGCCATTCCTGTTGACAAGAACTGAACTATCTCGGCGAAGTGGTCATCAACCCTTCTACTAGCCAACAATTGTATGACATCTAGTAGTGTATCCTCCAAACTAGTAGGTTCCTCTCCATGCTCTAACCTAGATAAATGATCAGGTCCCTTATTCATTCTCCCTATCTTGACCACAATATCAAAATCATATTCCTAGAATAATAGTAGCCATTAGCATATTCTTCCCCCCAACATTGCCTTGTTGACTAGGTATTTCAATGCAGAGTGATCAATGAACATCTTAAAATGTCCTCCCAACAAGTAGTGTTGAAACTTCTGCAGTGCATACACCATGGCTAAACCTTCTCTCTCAGTGGTAGTCTAGTTTATCTCAGCTATGGATAGCTTCCTTCTAGAAAAGGCTAATGGATGGTCAATATCTCCTACTCTTGGTTGTGCTAACACTTCTCCTAGTGTAATATATGAAGCATCGACATGTACGTGAAATTCCTTGCTCCAATCTGGTAAAACCAGAATAGGCGCAGTAACCATTTTCTGTTTCAGTGTGTTGAAGATCTGGTCACATTCTTTTGTCCATTAAAACTAACAATCTTTCTTCATAATATTCTCCATAGGTGTTGTAATCTTTGCATAGCTCTTAATGAACTTCCTATAGTATACAGTATGTCTTAGCGCAGTGCACAACTGTCTAACTGAAGTAGGAGGGGGTAGATCAACAATAATGGCAATCTTGGATGGATCTACCAACAACCCCTGCTTACACACAATGTGGCCTAACAACACTCCAAAGGGTGAAAAGAAGATGCACTTCTTCAGATTCAGGGCAATCTGACATTTTCTACACTTATTCAACATTAGTCTCAAACATTCAATATGATTTTGTAATAAGCTAAAAAAAGGTCCAATCATCAAAATATTCTTCCAAAAATTTATGTAAAAACTCCTTGAATGCTTCGACCACCACCCTGGAAAATATGGATGGTGCATTCTTCAATCCGAAAGGAATCCCTATGTACTGGTAGGAACCCCATTCTGTTGCAAATGTGGTCTTGTGGTGATCTTCTTTAGCAATCCTAATCTGGTGATAACCTGAAAATCCATCTATAAAGGAATATACCTCATGTCCTCCCACATTATCTAGAACCTCATCTATGAAGGGTGTAGGGAATGGGTCATGCAAACATGCATCATTCAGCTTCCTGAGGTCTACACAGATCCTGATCTCTCTTGTCTTCTTGTATTGAACCACCATATGGCTAATTCACTCTGACTCTTCCACAGGTTATATGATTCCTTCTTCCATCATTCAGTCTAGTTCAATCTTAACTTTTTCTTTATATTTGGGATTCAATCTGTAGGGCCTCTTCTTAACGGGCCTTGCATCTGGTTTCAAGGGGATTTTCATCTCTCCCATGGGCCCTTTTATGCCCTTCATATTAGTGAACTTGGTTGGGAACAAGTCTTGATATTCATGCAGTAAATATGTGATCTTATCAATGGTGGCATCATCCCAATAATCCCCAACATTAGCAAGATTAGGTTCTTTCTCTTTTCCAATATTAACTTTCTTGATTTTGTTCGGTTGTCCAATGAAAGGTAGTTCAACTCCTGGTCCTTCTATGTCTCTATGTCCTTCTGTTTCTATGATGTTCACATTCCTAGGATCATCATATTCATCGACATTGATACTGTAACATCCTTGTAGTTTCTAAAGAGGTGCAGTCCATTCATCTTCTTCTTGCTCCATAGGGAGGCTAGGTGCCTCCTCAAAGACTTTATGTCTGACAACTTGTAGAGCTTGATCTATTGAAGGGTACTGGATTTCAAATGAAAATGTAGCTACAAAGTTCTAAGTCATACCGTACTAATATGAAGTGGTGAGGTGTAGTTCTACTTGAAGATACGAATTGATAGGCGTTGTATCTAGAGTATTAATGAAATTATGCACCCACTTCTCTTGAGGAATGTTGCTCCAAGCCTCCTAAAGTCTTCGCACATGGTCCTTTGAACAACTTTGACCTATGTATCAAACTTCACATCATTCAATGTTTTCTGAAAATCATGTTGTCATCAAAGTGCGACATTGCATCCAGTCCACGATGTTCCTTTTATGTGTCCCCCACCATCTTGATGGAATATCTTTCAAAGCCTCATCTAGTGCCAACAATATCTTTTGTACTAGTACAACTTCTTCAAATTCTAGTAAGAATGTTTCTAAGTGATTTTAACCATCAAATGTGGGCAAGTTACTTAATTTTGTGTTAATAAAATGAACTTCCCTGGTCAATATGGCACATCTCTGTGAAAAAAATTCATACATTTTGTTCTACCATTTCTCCAGTGCTTCTTCTGAGTCCAATGAGCATGTGTTGTCACTTCGCCAACTCAAATTCCCATTTTTTGTAGGGTTAATTTAATCCTGTTGTCTTGCTGTCAATTTATATATATTCTCTAGCTCATATGAGTGGTGTTCCTCTCTGATGGGTTCTATGTATCTTCAACCTTCATCAGGATCCATATGTGCAATGACCCTAAAACCATCACCTTCAAATTTCATTATTCTTATCTTTAAGTCAACAACAGTGGAATTGTTGAAATCTCAATCAATTCCTAACAACACGGGATAAGGAAATATATCATCAAATATCTCAATCACCTCGAAGTCCACAAATGTTCTTACCTCGTCAATGTCCATAGGGACATTCTCCAGTATACCAAAGGGGCTTACTACCTATTGATTAGCCATCCTAATCCTGATAGGGGAATAGATCAACTTAGGTTTTCCCATCAGTGCCCAGGTCTGCTTCGTCATAACATTGACCTCTGCCCCTAAGTCGAGGACCACATAATCGATATCATAATCTCCAATTTGAGAATTAAGGTGTAGTTCCTTATTTGTCCTTCTCTTTTTGGATATTTGATGTACTACTTTATTTAGTAGAGGATATACCCTTCCTATCTCATACTTCCTAATCAAATTTTGTAGTTCTTGTATGGATTTTTCATCCTTAATCAAATTAATGCAAGTACATAAGAATTCCATAAGTCTGCTTACCTCTTTTCCTTCTTTGGGTGAAGAAGACTGATCAAATGTCAGGGGCATTCCACATTCTCTCACTTATGGTTGTGCCTTTGATGAAGAAGGTTGATCTCTTCCAAAATATTTTCTTGCCTCTTCAAATGTATGCTTCTCCTTCTTTGGATCAAACTCTTGTGTCTTATTTGTAGTTCTTATAACTCCTAATTCTTCTGTAATATTCCCTAGAGTCACCATGTCTTCTCCTATAGAAGTGCCTCCTCTAGTGATAATGACGGATCTAGGATCCACTCCATGAGGTTCTCCTAAGATTAGTTGTACTTTTTGGTTCCCTCCTCGTCTTTCCTGAAGCTTGGATAACAACATAGGACAATCTTCTATGACATGTCAAAATGAGTTGCAGTAACTGCAAGTGGTACAAGGGTTCTTACAGACCCTTTTCAAGTGACCTGGATGTGTGCAATTATAAAAAATGATCTGACCTCTACCTCGACCCATGCCTCATCCTTGTCCTCTTCCTCTGAATCCTCCACGAGGGTTGAAGTTTCCTCTTCCTGGGGAGGTAAACTGCGTAGTTTTTCCTTCTTGTTGCACTTCACCTTGAATTCTATATGTGTCTCTTGATCTTTCATGCAAGAGTTCATAATCCCTACAATATTTCTCATCATGACCCACAGATCTACAAAATGTGTAGTAAAGGTTGGTAGGTTTCTGAAAATATTTTTCCATGTAATAGCATTCTCCAGGGCGATGTCTATTTCTACATACCTCACACCAAGGTAGAGTAACCTGTTTCAAAGGGCTCGGGGCTCTTGTTTCCAAGTACTCATGAAATAGAGGACAATGATCCTTGTCGTGACCTTCTGATATTCATTTGATACACCAAATATCTTCTCTTTTGTATTTTACCTTATATTTCTTCATGTATTCAACCTGCAATGATAAGCTAGTTAGATGACTCAAAATTTGACTCATTGTTACACCTCAAAATTACTCACTTCGATAGTGTCTCAAGTGTCGTCATTACAAGTGTTATAAGTGTCGCATATTGACTACAAGTGTTGCAAGTTTCACAAACATCATATTGCCATCTTTCCCATGTCGTGTCCTTAACGACATCACAAGGACACTTAGGACACCTCAAAGGCTAGTTTGGAAGAAGAGAAATCAATTGACAGGGAGTACAAACCTTTTGCCATTGAAAGAACCACTAAAAAATGAATTTTGGAGAGAATCACTCCCCTACCCACTGTAAGGGAGTGTTGGCTCTCCTTGAGCCTCTTTAGGGGAGTGTTTGAGCTCCCTGTGCACACTTTTGGGGTAGCGCTACCCTTTTCTGAGAAAATTTTGGGTTTTTTGAGGCAAATAAGGGAAGACTCCCTAAATTCCTGAAGTTAGATGGATTCAAATAGATGGTCAAGGCATGATATTATGGAAGATCCTCAACCGAAGGACAAGAATCCTCAACTTATCCCAAAGATCTCTCAAGTGGTTGGGCCTCTCCAAGGTTATATAAGGAGGCCTTCTCATGGTGAAAGGTACACATGGAGATTGAGAATTACATGAAACTTATGATCTCATGAATGAGATGTCATTAAATCAATCAGTGTAGATTACTTGAGCAAAGGGGTTGGACAAGGAGAACTGGAAGAAGTTGTTGCACCTTCATTCAGAGGATTGTAAGTACTTTTACTTATTCTCATTAATAATCAATGCTTGGCCTATTTCTTTCAAGCTTATGCTTGTTCAACATGATTTTGTCTACAGTATATGGATCTATATTTGAGCTAATCTCAGAAGAGTAGGAATTCCATTGTATCTTTGTTTGTCCTACAGGATCTATCAGGGAGCTTAGGATCGAAGCTCAGCCAGGACTTTGCAAGGACAAATGTCACTAATAAGGTACATATATTTCTCCTTATATTTCATTTATTAGCTTGATTAGATCTAAAAGTAATTCAGTGTCCATGTTAAGCACTTTTCTGTCTTGGCCTTAGGAGTCTAGAGACCAAGAGGGAATCCACTTGTCTGCAGGGGGATTCACCTACAATAGAAATTGGTGACTCCACTGGGGAGGAGCTCTGATTTTTGTTTCCATTACTAGATCTTGTTTTGGCCCTTTTTCCACTCATTTGATCTTATCCATATTGTATTTTTTATTCTTAGATTTGTTTGATTGCCTCTTTATGTCATCAAGATCACCTTGATTGACTAAATTCCCTTGATTTTTTGAGTTTTTGGGCATTTTTATGAGCTTTTGCAGTAGAGCACTCCCTTGCCCTTGCTAGAAGAGCGCCAACACTCCTTGGTGGTCTTACATAGAGTGTTGGAGCACTTTGGTACCCCTTACGCCAGAGAGCTATCCCATTTTCAATGAAAATCATCTAGGTTTTCAATTTCTGAAGTTCAGTTTTTTCCTTTTGCACTTGATCAGGGTCTCATACTCTCATTCCATCTTGGTATTGGCTTTCAAACACCTTATTTCTAATAATTCATCCTCTTTTGTTTGGGATTTTGACATTTTCTTTCCTTGCCTTGAAGCCAGTCTTTGTCTTTGTTGACCTAGAGTTAACTTGTTAGAGTTAGCTGCAAAATGAACGCTAATTAAAAATTATCTAGAGAATTTTTGTTTTTAGGATCTTCCACCAACATCAGACTAGGATTAGCACTTTGGATTAGGCTATGAGTACAACTCTCTAAAGTTTTAAAAATGAACATTAGCATCTTGTGATAGGGAGAGAAAATCCAATTGTCGTTAGGATTTTTGGGATCCCCCTCTCACACAGGGGTTACGCACGAGGTGGAATTTGGGTGAGTTACGGATATTATCCCTTTGTGGTACAACTGTTTGTAGTGGTCGGATCATATATTGGGGGTCACTTGAAGGTATACCCATGATTATGTGTGGGAGCCTCTCAAGTTTATTTCAGACTTGTTATCCTACCCATATGTTAGAATTGGACTGTCGAATGTACCCACCCAGGGGATGACTGAGAGATAGTGTCCTTAGTTGCCATAATCTTTAGGTACTTACACAAGGTGATAGTGAAGGGAAGTCTCACTGTACCTAGAAAAGACATTGGTCAAACTCACTCAGGATCCTTGGAGGGTAAATCCACAATTACTGTGTGGAAGCTTGCACCAAGGTGAAAGTCTGTTAAGCAGGTCACCTTTGTAACTATTCCACCATATCCTGGCTCCTTCTTGACTTGATCACGTGACGTTGGATTTCATCACCAACTAGTACGATCATTGAGAGAAGTTTTTTTTTCTTGGTTTTGATCCCTAGATTTTATTAGCATATGTTGTTTCTTTTCATTTGTTAACCCTATATTTTCAGCGTGTACTGTTATTCTCCAAATTTAAGCCTATAGACGATAAAGGTAATCATCGATCACATAGGATGCAAGGGCTGCCTCCGGAAGGCTACCAATCCTTACCTCGTAACCCTCCAGAAGACAACTACCGTGGAGAGGTAGAAAATCAATATGACGCTGGGAGTGTTGTTAATACTCCGTTAGACAATTCAGAAGGCACTTTGGTTATAGTTAAGAATCCCACTCCTCGCACTACATCTATGTTGGTAACCCCTTTTGAACCACTTTTTCTTTGTTTCAACTCCCTTGGGAACGTCATAGACGAAGAGGTCCCACAGTTACCTAAGAGAGATTTTACCAAAACATATACAGGATCCATAGAACCAACCTTTGGCGATGAGTATAAGACTCTTGATCGTCCTATCACTGCAGTAGATACAAATCCCACACCTGCTTGTTCTGTATGGAGGACTTCATGAGGACGCGATCTCTATGAGAATTTTGAATCCTTTCGATGACCCTTTAATCCTCATGACCCTCATGTTGAAAGTGGGCCATCTGGTCAAACGATCAATCACCCCATCAATCAGGTCATTAACCCTATTTTTTCGTAATCACAATTCTATCCTAATGTTGGACTCATCACCTCTACTCATTCCCAAGGCACTTCGATCCCTACTCCCACTTTTACAAACTTTCACTCTACAACTCCAAATGTTCCGCACGATCTTGATGAGACATCTTTTCACCTTAGAATTCATACCCTTTCCAACCAAATACATCTAACTGGAGGGAAACCACCATCTAGAGGGCCTACCCCTCCCGAGGGACAATCCCCTTTTCATGTTCTTCCTGGAGAGAAACCTCCCTTTTCTAGTCATACCCTGGTCATTAATCCACTGTTGGCAGGGGGGAAACCTTCATCTACTAGAAACCCTTCACAATCCTGGGGAGTATCTTCCAGAGGCACATTTACCCAACCCCATGTTGGGGGGCACTCATACCATAACCCACAAGGAGGAGTATCAAATATTGTTCCTTCCGAACCGTCTTATGGACAACCTTATCCAGGCGGCATCCCAAACACCGCCTGGAGTCCTCAAGGACAACAAACTTATCCTCCCCATGGGTCTAATGTGTATCCGCCTCCTAGATATAATCCTTACCCTCCTCAAGGGTACAATGTTTATCCTCTTTATGGGAAAGAACCCGACTTACAATGCTCAGAACCCACCAGGTTATGCAAATGTTTTTCAGCCATCATCGAATCCTATTTATCCTGGTCAGTAACAACTGTATGTACGAGGACCTACTGGTTAGAACTATCCACCTAACCCAGATTATGGTCCTATTGGTGTTCCTATTCCACACCACTATCATCCACAAATTAATGGAAAACTACCTTTCCTTGCGACTATGGATCTCCCAGACTTGTCTCAGTTAACTAATGATTTATTTTTCACTCACTGGTTTGACCAATTATTCCAGCTAAACTTCCTTCCGATATTCTGAAATTTGACGGAAAATCTAGAGAAAATCCAAATAACCATGTGATGAATTTCCATTTATGGTGTTCATCAAACTCCCTCATGGATGATTCTACATGTTTGCGTCTTTTCCAGTGAACACTTACGGTCTCTCCAGTAAAGTGATATATTGAACTACCACATGCTTCTTTCCATGATTTCAACTCCCTTTCCATGTCTTTCCTCACGCACTTTCAACTACCTATTCGCTACGAGACGGATACTGGACTCTTGACCTCCCTTCATCAAACTGACTCCATGCATATCTCTAACCATATTCATGTGTGGAGATGATGACAAAGGATGATCAAGGTAATCATTCCTGACATATTATTGGCGGAATGGTTTACTAAATCAATTTTACCCCCGATCGCTCACGATGTCGCTATGGGTGGTGCAATCACCGAGGAAGAAACCATTGCTCGGGCTCAATACTTAGATTTGGTTTATTCCCATTCTGGTACTTTGTATGATTTTCTTCCAAATGTTTCTTGAGCTAATACCGATCCATCCAAGCCGTCATCCTCATCTCATGCGGATGGTGTTATCGGTTCCATCAAAACTCAATCTACTTCCCAATTGACCACGCTCTCCTCTACCTCCCCCCAAACTCAGATCTCTGAGGTGAATGTATTTCAATCTTCCTGTTCACAACAATCCGAAGGTAATAAGAAGACAAAAAATAAATAAATAAATACTAATAACAATGAACAACAAAAAAATCAAGCTCAAACACCTGCTACCAAAAATAAACCACAACAGAAACTAAAATTGCCGTGTATCATTTGTGGTGATGATCACTACACTCGATATTGTCCACATCAAAATGAATTGGCCAAACTTTTCCAGGGAAATTCACAACCCGTTGTGCTTACTCAGCCTTTTCCACAGCAACAATCCATGGTTTCTCAAACCCCCTCTCCTGGGGGAAGTTCTATCCATCCTCATGATGATGCCTCAATGAGTGCACATATTTATATGTTTAATGGAATTAATTTGACCACTCTCTCTAAGACATACAACACACTAGGTGACCCTGACAAAGGAAAAGTCACTAATGGTACCAGTACCTTACCAGATCCATCACTGTCCTCCATTACTCCTCCATCTGGACCACTTCATATTGAGAAACCTACGTTCGAATCTATCTTACGTCCTCCTAAGAGCACTATCCATAAATCTACCTTTAATCCTAGTTAAATTGCTACCCAAAACTACAACATTGTTGAAGATTTGGCTCAAGCACCATGTGCTATGTCTATGTTAGAAGTTCTACAACATTGCCCCAGTCAACATAGAATTCTCTTGCCTACTATTGGTGTTGTTGATCCTGAGTCGTCCAACCATATCATGTTTGACCTAGAAAATTATACATCTCGACTCTCCCATCAAATTTCTTTCCAAGCTGATGATGTTGTTCACAATCAACAAATCCACCAAACTATTCTAGATGAGGGAGCCTCAACTTGTGTCATGTCTTTAGCATGTTGGAAAGGTTTAAAATCACCCACACTTAGCAAATCCCCAACAATGTTACGCACCTTCGATGGGCGAGGTTTTCATCCCCATGGGATTTTACAGTCCCTGCCCATCTAATTGGGTCGATGCTCCCCTCGATTACAACTTGTTTCTTGGAAGAAGTTTGTTTTATGCTATGACTGTCATTGCCTCATTAGTCTTTCGATGTGTATAATTTCCCCATCAAGGTAAAATTGTCACTGTTGATCAGTTATATTTCTGCACGACCGATGCTTACGCTCCCTCTACCAACAACATTCCTTTCTTGGGAGACCACAAGATCATGTATGAAAGCATTGGTGTTGGCTCACTGAAATATTGTAGCCTTATGGGTACCTTCCCTACACCACTCCCACCGACTACACATAATATTGCTATCGTCTATATGATTTCGACCACGACTTATCAATCTTGGGAATCATCTGACCCTTGGATTGTATGTAGTCTGTTGGAATTCGATGTACTAGGTGACACCATGCCACTTAGTCTAGACAAAAAATCATACATTTATATCCAATCCACTTCTCCCTCGTCGGATGAACAACATCTATTGGCACCCGACAGTTACTTGATGCCATCACGGTTAAGTTCCTTGTCATCTGTGATTGACTACATTTCCCCAATTTTTCCCTTGAATGAATCTATTATGGAAATGTTGAGCATCGACGAGCTACCTTGAGATGATAACCATCCTCTATCCTCTTTTCTTCCCCCTTGTGAAGAAATTTGGGAAGATATGCACTCTATCTCCCATCCTGATGTTGATTTTCCATCATCTCCCATGCCTTCAACTTCCAATGATTTGGATCTGGTAGTTGACATGGTGATATTTTCGGTAGGGTTATTGGAGCCTGATATCCTTACCCCTGTCATGACCCTCGACATGTGTTCCTTCCAGAGTGATTTTCTTCCATCCAGTGAAGATCTCTTGGAAGCCATGACCGAGTTTTGTCCCTTGACATGGTGTCCTTCCAGGATGTTATTTTCTTGGAAGCCATGATCAATAAGAGTCCACGAGCATAGTTTTTCCTCTCTGTAGAAATCTCGTTAAAAAATGAAACATAGGTCATGAGCACATTTTTTCTTCTCTGTGGCAAGCTCGTTAAAAAATGAAACAAAATCTTTGAGTATAGGTTTCCTCTCTGTAGCAAGCTCGTTAAAAAATGAAACAACAATTTGGGGATTGAACCCGGAGCCCCGAGCACAGTTTTCCTCTCTGTGGAAAGATCGTTAAAAAATAAAACATAGGTCACGAGCATAGTTTCTCTTTTATGTAGCAAGCTCATTAAAAAATGAAACAGAAGCTTTGAGCATAGTTTTTATCTCTGTAGAAAGCTCGTTAAAAAATGAAACAGAAATCTGCGGATTGAACCTGGAGCCCTGAGCATAGTTATTTTCCTATGTCAAGCTCATTAAAAAATGAAACAATCACCTCTTTTAAACCGTCACTTCATCCATCCCTTTTCTATATCTAGTAGAGAAATTGGTGACAACCTCAAAGTCGGTGAATGAATTGAAGATTGGAGGGCATGTCTCCAGCCTTTGATGATCATTTTGGAGTTAAGTCACTAGCTTTCAAGATGGGGGCATACCGAGCTTAGTCTTTTTTCTTTCTCATGCTCATAAATGCATGCGAATGCAGCCGGGTAAACTTTTATCTCTTTTTCAGACCCACATGGATATACGAAAAAGGAACCCCTTGAGTTTTCTTTGAACTCTTTTCAGACTCTCTAAACATGAAAAGATTGTCGAGTGATCTTGCTTCCTTTCCCACTCATTAAAAGATCTGAAAGGGCGTATTTCGAGTGATAATTTATCTCTTTTTTGGCCTCATAAGACTAATATTACAAAAAAGGACAATATTGGAGTCATCTTTAAGCTGTTTTCAGACTGTCTAAATATGAAAAACCACCGAGTTTACCTTCTCTAGACTCATTAAACAATCATACATTGAAGGGACCATATGGGACCGAACCCTTCTTCCAGTTCATTAAACAAAGGAAGAGGGACTTACCGAAGGTGATTCATATCGA
>SNQJ01S0259895.1:0-12299 GCA_010110895.2 Picea sitchensis | reverse complement strand
CATCAGAGTTAACCATTTTTCTAGGGCTTCTTCATCTATTTGTCCTTCAAATACAGGAATATCAAAATTAACTTGTACCTTGAAAGGAGACGTGCCTCCAAAGTGGTCGATGATTGAAGATGCACCTATATATGGAAGTGCACATATACGGAAGGGGCGCATATATGGAAGCATGCATATACGGAAGGGTGCATATACGAAAGCACGCATATACGGAAGCGCGCATATACGGAAGCTGCGCATATACAGAAGCGCGCATATACGGAAGCTGCACATATACAGAAGTGTTCATATATGGAAGTTGCGCATATACGGAAGCGTGCATATACGGAAGCTGCGCATATACGGAAGCATGCATATACGGAAGCGTGCATATATGAAAGTGCGCATATACAGAAGCATTCATATACGGAAGCGTGCATATACGAAAGGGCGCATATACAGAAGGGCGCATATACGGAAGCTGCGCATATATGGAAGCGTGCATATATGAAAGTTGTGCATACGGAAGCATGTATATACGGAAGCGTGCATATACAAAAGTTGTGCATATACGGAAGCGCGCATATACGGAAGCTACACATATACAGAAGGTGCATATACGGAAGTACGCATATACGAACGACGCATATACGGAAGGGTGCATATACTGACGATGCATATACGGACAACATATATATGGAAGGGTGCATATACTGACGACGCATATACAGAAGCGAGCATATACGGAAGGTGCATATATGGAAGTGTGCATATACGGAAGGTGCATATACAAAATCGCGCATATACGAAAGCGTGCATATACAGAAGCGCACATATACGAAAGCGCGCATATACGGAAGTGCGTATATATGGAAGATGCATATACAAAAGCATGCATATATGGAAGTTGCGCATATACAGAAGGTGCATATACGGAAGTGCGCATATACGGACGATGCATATACGGAAGGGTGCATATATTGACGGCGAATACACGAAAGCTGCGCATATACGGAAGCCCGCCTATACAAAAGGGGCGCATATACGGAAGCGCGCATATACAAAAGTGTGCATATACGGAAGCGCACGTATATGGAAGCCGCGCATATACGGAAGCACGCATATATGGAAGTTGTGCATATACGGAAGCTGCGCATAGGGAAAAAATGCATATACGGAAGTGCGCATATATGGAAACACGAATATACGAAAGCATGCATATACGGAAGCGTGCATATACGAAAGGGCGCATATACGGAAGGGGCGCATATACGGAAGCGTGCATATACGGAAGTGCGCATATACAGAAAGGGCGCATATATGGAAGCTACGCATATACGAAAGCTCGCATATACGAAAGTTGCGCATATACAAAATATATTCCACACATAAACGAAAGCATGCATATACGGAAGTGCGCATATACGGAAGGGGCGCATATATGGAAGCGTGCATATACGGAAGGGCGCATATACGAAAGTGGGCATATACGGAAGCATGCATATACGGAAGCTACGCATATACGGAAGCACACATATACGGAAGCTGCGCATATACAAAAGTGTTCATATACGGAAGCTGCGCATATACGAAAGCACGCATATACGGAAGCTGTGCATATATAGAAGGTGCATATACGGAAGTGTGCATATACGAACGACGCATATACGGAAGGGTGCATATACTGACGATGCATATACGAACGACATATATATGGAAGGGTGCATATACTGACGACGCATATATAGAAGCGAGCATATACAGAAGGTGCATATACAGAAGTGCGCATATACGGAAGGTGCATATACAAAAGCGTGCATATACAGAAGCGTGCATATACAGAAGCTACGCATATACGGAAGTTGCGCATATATGAAATATATGCCATGCATATACAGAAGTGCGCATATACAGAAGCATGCATATACGGAAGCATGCATATACGGAAGCATGCATATACGGAAGCGTGCATATACGGAAGCATGCATATACGAAAGTGCGCATATACGGAAGCGTTCATATACAGAAGCGTGCATATACGGAAGGGCGCATATACAGAAGCGCGCATATACGGAAGGGCGCATATACGGAAGCTGCGCATATACGGAAGAATGTATATACGGAAGCGTGCATATACAGAAGTTGCGCATATACAGAAGCGTGCATATACGGAAGCTGCACATATACAGAAGGTGCATATACGGAAGTGTGCATATACGGACGATGCATATACGGAAGGGTGCATATACTAACGACGCATATACAGAAGTGCGTATATACGGAAGCATGCATATACAGAAGCGCGCATATACAGAAAGGGCGCATATACGGCAACTCGCATATACGGAAGTTGCGCATATACGGAATATATGCCACGCATATACGGAAGCTGCGCATATATGGAAGCGCGCATATACGGAAGTTGTGCATATACAGAAGTGTTCATATACGGAAGCTGCACATATACAGAAGCGCGTATATACGGAAGCTGGAATATACGGAAGCGGTGCATATACGGAAGCGTGCATATACGAAATTGCGCATATACGAAAGCGTGCATATACGGAAGGGCGCATATACAGAAGCGCGCATATACGGAAGTTGCGCATATACGGAAGCGCGCATATACAGAAGCTGCGCATACGGAAGCATGTATCTACGGAAGCGTGCATATACAGAAGCTGCGCATATACGGAAGCGCGCATATACGGAAGCTGCGCATATACAGAAGGTGCATATACGGAAGTGCGCATATACAGAAGGGTGCATATACTGACGGCGCATATACGGACGACATATATACGGAAGGGTGCATATACTGACGACACATATACAGAAGCGAGCATATACAGAAGGTGCATATACGGAAGTGCGCATATACGAAAGGTGCATATACAAAAGTGCGCATATATGGAAGCGTGCATATACAGAAGCTGCACATATACATAAGCACGTATATACGAAAGCGCACATATACGGAAGTGCATATATACGGAAGATGCATATACAAAAGCGTGCATATATGGAAGCTGCGCATATACAGAAAGTGCATATACGGAAGGGCGCATATACGGACGACGCATATACAGAAGGGTGCATATACTGACGGCACATATACGGAAGGGTGCATATACTGACGACGCATATACATAAGTGAGCATATACGGAAGGTGCATATACAAAAGTGCGCATATACGGAAGGTGCATATACAAAAGTGCGCATATACAGAAGCGTGCATATACGGAAGCTGCGCATATACAGAAGCGCGCATATACAAAAGTGCGTATATACGAAAGGTGTATATACAAAAGCGTGCATATACAGAAGCACGCATATATGAAAGCTGCGCATATACGGAAGCGTGCATATACGGAAGGGTGCATATACATAAGCTGTGCATATACGGAAGCGTGCATATACAGAAGCTGCGCATATACGGAAGCGCGCATATACGGACGCTGCATATACAGAAGCTGCGCATATACGGAAGGGTGCATATACAGAAGTTGCATATACGAAAGCGCGCATATACGAAAGCTGCATATACAGACGCTGCATATACGAAAGTGCGCATATACGAACGACGCATATACGAAAGGGTGCATATATTGATGGAGCATATACGGACGACGCATATACGGAAGGGTGCATATACTGACGACGCATATACAAAAGCAAGCATATACGGAAGGTGCATATACGGAAGCGCACATATACGGAAGTGCGCATATACAGAAGAAATTTATGGTAATCTTCCCGTATATGTGTGCTTTCCATATATGAGGATTTAAGGAAGTTGTCGTCCGTATATGCACATTTATACGTGTATTTATATGCGTCATCCATATATGCGCATATATAGAATGATGCATATACGAAAGACGCCATTATGGAAGGTGCATATACGAACAACACATATATGGAACATCCATATATGGGCGACGTATTTGTGTTTTTTCCCAAGAAATTATATGTTTGATTATATTATTATTATTTATAAATATTTTTTTAAATATAAAAGCTATTAGCCTTGACTACATTTTTTCATAATTTTAGAGGTTGGAAAATAAAGTTGTCATGGTTTTAAGAATTCACATAGTCATGATTCATTTATTTAAAATTTATCAAATCCCATTAATTTGTCTTTCCTTGCTTTGAATAAAAGAAAATCCTTATCCCTTTGCTTGTTTGTTTGATTATAATATTATTATTTATAAATATTTATTAATATATTTTTAAATACAAAAACTATTAGTGTTCACTACATTTTTATCATAATTTTAGAGGTTGGAATTTAAATTTTTCATAGTTTTAAAAATTCACAGTAATCATGATTCATTTATTTAAAATTTTTATTTGCCTTTAATTTGCCTTTAATTCACAGTAGTCATGATTCATGATTCCATTAATTTGCCTTTGCTTACTTTGAATAAAAGATAAGCCTTATCCATTTCCTTGCGTGTTTGATTATATTTTTATTATTTATAAATATTTATTAATATCTTTTGAAATATAAAAACTATTATCCTTCACTACTTTTTTATCATAATATTAGAGGTTTTGATAAGCCTTATTCCTTTGGGATAATTGGAATTGATTATAAGTTAAGTTTATGGTTTGAATGCATTCATTATTTCTTTACCATGGTTTTGTGGTGGTCCTTTTTTATAATTTTCTAAAATTTTGTTGATTTTCTCTTTATATGTTTGGAAGAAATGTTAAGTTTTATGTGTTGTAGCAATCCATACAAAAACAAAATGTTTTAATCTTTAGATAATCTTCTAGCTTTTTTTCCATTGTGAAATATTTGTTTTATTATATTATGTTTTATAAAAAAATTAATTAAAATTGGATTACATGCACAAATAAAAGGCTATGTTTCTATTCATTGAGTTTTCCATAATCTTCAAACATTAATGTTTTTAAACATGTATATTTAGAATATAAGTTCTTTATATTATAATATTGCACAATTAGTAACAAAGATATATCAATTTCTTATAGAAATTAGAATATACAAAGTAGGGAAAATAAAATGTGTAAAAAATGAAACTCATCTCTATATTGAAAAGGCTAGACTACAAAACTTTGTATATTTAAATAAAACTAACTTCCATAAATCCAATTTGTTTTCTGTGCTTGAAGTGCTAAAAAAAAATTTAGATTAAAAACATAAAACAAAGTACTAGAAAGTTCATTTATTGAAAGTATATAAAAATCCATTTATTGTAGGCTTAAATATGTTCATGTCTTTGTAAGTAGCACCTATTTATACAAAAAGACTTATCAAATCTCTAAATTTGTAGCCCAAGTTACTTAAACTTGGTGCATTGTTTAGACTTCAGAGTAGATAACCTAGTGGGTTTTGTGAGAGCAATACTAATTGAACATATATGCTCTATGTATTGTTTGCGAGACTTGAACCCACGTGCTTTCAAGTCCTTTGGTGTGATTCTTGTCCTCTTAACCATAACATAATCATTCTCCTTTTTTGTCTCCTGTAAAAGTTACGACACTATTAATAAATATCCAAATTGATATTGCTATAATCATAACATGAGTATAGGGTATAGAACTTACCTCTCCTAATTTTTCTTCAAGTGGAGGTGAATGTTGTACTGGTTGAAGATAATGTGGTTTATGGTGGATTACGAAAAAAGGTGTTGCATTCCCACCATCATTTGTGTGCAAAGGGGATTTTGGAGATGTATATGTTTTATTCTAAACATAACATTAAAAGAATATATAAGTATGCAACTCAAACATAATTAAATGTAAAATTTTATTAATGATTATATTAAAGTATAAATACATGAAAACTTACTTTGCATTGCCACATTGAATGTAAAGATGGCTGTAGCATTTGGTTTGTTTCGTTTACATTCTTTTTAATATTTTGACCATCTTTTGGGGTTTGTAATGATTGTAATGGTTCCGAAAAAAACACCTGCACCATAAATGCACATTAATATAATCAATCACAAATCACAAAAGAAAATTAAAAAAAAAATAGAATATTGAAGAAAAACTTACTTTACTGAAAATTCCTTGAAACCTAGATGAGCGTCGTAATGGTTGACAACTCGATGCTCGTTGAATATCCAAGTTCGTTGAACTATATTCAGCAAAAAAACTATGCAGTGATCTCTCCGAGATTTTTTGTTGATCAGGCTAGACATATCAATAACAATGGAGAATCAATATACAATTGATAATAAAAATAAATATGATCTCAAGTTCAAATGTCTTGAAAACAATGCATGCAAAAAAATTGACTCAACTGTGTACTCATTTTTATTACTAGTTTCCCCAGAGTTTAATATATGGGTATGCTCATCCAACTCTTCTTCCCCTACATCATTAGAAGGCCCCATTCTTTCTTTTTGTTGTAAAGCAATATCTATGCGTTTAACTGTGTCCATGCGCCTACAAGGTAAACTTTGATCCCAACATTTAATTTTTTCATAAATTTGTTTCTTTGAATCATCATTGAGTTGATCAAACATAGCAACTGACTGCGAAAATGAGTTTCAATGAATTTAGTCAATAATAATTAATTTATATTATTAAAAAAACACACAATTACAAATGTCAATAAATACTTATAGCTGAAATAATTTCCTCATTGACAAATCTTTTATATGCCTGCTTTCGTGCACAACACAACCTTTCATCTACATCATATTGAATTTTTTCGTTCTGTCTTTTAACCTTACTTGGTGATTTTGTTGCACGTTTAACATTTTCATGTCAACCTTACTTGGTGATTTCGTTGCACGTTTAAAATTTTCATGTCAACCTTACTTGGTGATTTCGTTGCACGTTTAACATTTTCATGTCTTACTCGACCTCTTGGGCGTGGGGGAATTGGAGAGAGATTATGTTTGATTGCACGATGGTGATTAAGGCCAGATAGTTTTGGTTTGGTCATATTGACACAATCACCAACAAAACAATAAAATACTTGTTTCGTGCCTTTGATAACTACATCCCATTCATGTCTATTTTCCGCCATTTTCTCAATTCCCTATAAATGAATATGTAAACAACAACGATGCTAGAATGACTATAAAAACACTTTTAAATAAAGAGAAAACATGTTCAATTAGGACCATGGTGTTGTTCAGATGTATAGAGTACTTCGCAACCTAAATGAATGCGTTAAAAATTCATTCTTCCCTGAAAATGGTTAACAGATTAAGAAGAAATATACAAATTTATATCTAATATGCTTAATTACTGATCTAAGAAAAGAAAAATTATAGCTAACATGAAAAAAAATAGAGCCGTTGTCGAAGTAGTGAGGTGTTCGATGGTTTTGAGAACATTCAAAAAATTGTTGTTTACTATATGATAAGCAATGGCAGGGATCAACACACAACATAGCAGAAAAGCCACCTACTCCATAGCCAATTTGCAGATTAGACTGAGCAAAAATGGATCCCTCGAGTTGCAGTTTCAAAGTTGGAACAAGAGATGCAAGGTTGAGTGATACACATATCCCTTATAGCTAATGACAACGCTACCATTGAACTCTCTAGGTTCATTAAACCATCCATTCTAATAGCTTAATTATAATTTACATTTCTATCACATAAACCGCATCCCAACATTTTGATATTATTGTAAATTTATTATTTTGATATTTTATTGAAGATAATGTATTTGATTAAGAAAATAAATTAATCTCTTTATTGAATATATAGTTATTATAAAATTATAATTTAAATTTTCATCTCATAATCCACATAGGAACATTTTAATATTAATATAATGTATTTAATATTATATTATTTTTAAATTTTAATATTTATTATATTAATACATTTTTAAATATATTAACTTTAATATTATTTTTTATCGGATTAGGATTAATTATCATTATTTAAATATAGACTACTGAAATCATAAATTAATTAGTTATAAAAAAATAACATTTTTACATTTATAAAGACATGCAAAACTGTTTCTTTATGGTTTACACATAGAGTGATTTATTATTGTGAAGTCATGCAAAACTACTAGCGGATAACAAAACCAGCATAAATGGTTTTGATACCATTTGAGATTTATTTGAACTGGATGTAGTTTTTCCAGAAAGTGAGAAAACTAAATATAGGAGTTTTAAACAACCAGACGATAACAAGTCTCGTATAGTTGTTGTAAAGTACCAAAAGGTTTGCACCTGTTCTTTTCCTCTCTCGTTAATAGATCCAGGTTTTTTTAATCCTTTCCCTGCTTCATTGATTTCGGGTTTTGATAGTGCTATTCTTATTATTTTCCTTCCTCGTTAATAGATGGAGGTTATTTTATCCCTTGCATGCTTTATCGATTTGGGGTTTCGAGGCCATGAATAAAATGCAATGCACATGTAGGTCTGCGTAGATGTGGAAAGATATGCAGGTTGAGATGGATTAACTACTTACGCCCTGGCCTTAAGCGCGGTGCAATTTCACCTCAAGAAGAGAATTCAATCATACCCTGACAGTCCATTCTCGGTAACAGGTTAATGTTTTATCCATTCCTACGTCTTAAATCTCCTCTGTTTCCTTTTTTTTTTCCTTTATTCGCAGCTTCCTAGTGGTAACTGTTGAGACAAGGCTTTGGTGATCCGTCTATTAATTTTGGAATGCACGCTATTACCGACGCAGGTGGCGTCAAATTGCTGCGAGATTGCCCGGACGTACGGACAGTGAGATGCTAGAATAATCAAGAAAAAGCTCAACATGGAAGAAAGGATCGCCAAGTCTAATATGCCGTCCGAATTGGATCCTACCTGTAATACCAATCCACTGTTTGTTCATCCTGATGTTCCTGCTCGTAATGCTTATGGCTACTCTCAGTTTGGCCAGCCTTTGGACGTTTGCCATTGAGCTGTGTAGCTTGTCACTCTGAACGCTACAGCGATCTCATTAGGTCCATTAACAATAATCTCAATGCAGGTTGATCCGTTGAGGCTGAATTAAATGGGGTAGAGGAATTATAAAATCTGAATGCATATAAATATGAAGTATACTAGCGCAGCCATAAATTTCTGGTTGTGAACTTGAAAGGATGGTTGGCAAAACTTGAACAGTTGGAAAAGAGAAACGGTCTAGAATGGAAGGAGTGTGAAGGAGTTGGCTGGAATCAACTAGCCACCATAATAAATTTTAAATATGATTAAGTTAAAGTAAAAAAATAAATATTTAAATTGATGTCTTTATAATAGTGAAAAAATTAGTGGTTGAAATCACAACCATTAATTTATTGGGACTACTAAGAATATTCCATCCATATTTAATATTGTCCATACAAAATTGATTAAACACTAAAAACCTATTAAATATGCCCATAATTAATAAGTGTATGCCTTTCGACTTAAAAATCTTAATGTAGTGAAAGTTCATTAAAATTCAAACGCCACTGCTCTCCCACCTGTTAGCACTCGCCACGGCTCTCCACCTGGTAGCACTCATGGCTCTCTATTTGGAAACGCATGATTTGATTTAATTGAACCTAGGCCATACTCGCATAACGCCATTTCATGTTTATCCCAACTAAAGCCCGCCGCAACTCAAACGTGCCACAAATATGATACGTGCTATCCATGGAATGACGTTGGGTGCCACAAATATGACACGTGCTATCCATGCACGTGCTATCCATGGGATGAAGTTGAGGTGGTGCCGGCTAATCAGCCAAACGTGGCAATAAAAAGGTTACATGCATATTAATCTTGGTTAATTATTTAAATGTGGAAATCAGTAATTCCTTAATATGATTTGAAAAATGTGAAAACATAATTCCTTAATATGATACATAATTCCTTAATATGATTTGAGAAATGTGAAACATCCTAGAGCATAGCTCAGGTAAGGTCCCCTATATTTATTCCCCTCAACTTAATGGATCTTACTTTCTTTATGGATATGTAATTTTTTTTTAATGGTTCAATGGTTCCCCTCCCTACGCCTTTGCCTTTGGGGCTACGGCTATGAGGGGCAAGCTTGAGCTTGTCGGAAAGCCGAGGTGGAGTTTTTAGAGTTTTTATTTTTCTTTTTTTCAGTAAATAGGTTAATTAATACATTTATAAATGTAAGAAAGTTATGGAAATTAAATTTCATTTATTGATTTCAGTGTAAGACTAGCTGAGAACGCCGAAAGGTAGCGGCTGATAACATGTGCCCTGATAACGTGTGCCCCCAATATTATACTGAGAATGCGTGTCCCTAATATAAAACGTTTGTGGTAATCCATCTGTGGTAATATGAAACGTTTGACTGCATTAGGTTGATAAATGGAACGTGGCAATTACACATCTTTACAGTGATTTTTTAATGTGATTAGGTAAATGTTAAAAAGTAAACATGTTAAATAAGGTTAAAAGATCATTAATTGTGTCCATTGTCAATAGGTGTACGCCTTTCGATGTAACTAGGAATATGCCAACATCTTTAATTTAAATTAACAATAAAATTGAAATTTGTGATTAAAAAATTCATTAAACATCTATTCTCAAATAGAATAAGGGAAGAATATGTCAACATCTTTAATTTAAATTAACAATAAAATTGGAATTTGTGATTAAAAAATTCATTAAACATCTCAAATCGCAGCCTAATTATTTAAAGATTCTTTTCATATTATCAACGCCAAAAGGTTGATAAGATGAAAAGAATCTTTAAAAGAATATATTAAATTTTATTATTGATTAACAAATAAACGGTTGGGCTTCATTTATCTCGTGTTAATATTTTAATTTATGTTAATCACTTAGGTGGCAATCAGTTAACTATCAAAATAATTTTTAAATATGATTAGGTAAATGTAAAAAAGTAGACACATAAACGGATGTTTTTATAATAGCTAGGAAGTTAATGATTGAAATCACAGCCATTTATTTTGTGTGACTACTAAGAATATTTCAGCCATATTTAATCCTATCCATAGAAAACTTATTAAACACTAAACCCCTATTAAATCTTTTCATTGTCAATAGGTATACCCTTTCGGCGTAATAACATGCCTTGTAAACGAGCTAAACGAGCTGACTGAATTGAAAAATCAAGAGTTAAATTTACTCCAATCATTAACACAGTGCAAGGCAATAAGAACAAATCTCGATGCTGTGATATTATAATCTCACCATCTGGATTTGCATGTGTTTAGTCCCTCCACAAGCCGAAGCGCAAATCCCACAAACAACAATAAACAATCATAATAACCAGAAGAAATTCAATAAACCTAAAAGAAATCCATCACCAAGGCCGAACTGTATTAAATTTCTTCAAATGGAAACTGTACCGTTCATCCAATTCTCCTCGGTCTGGAAATGAAACTCTGTTCTTTTCCCCGCATTCGTCCATGGGTGCATCGAAATCAAAACCGCCACGCTCTTCTCCGAAACTCCTTCGATTCGTCCACTTGAAATCACATATTCAATCGCCGATCGTTCTTCCCTTTTCCCATCGTTTGGCTTCTTGATTATCGCCTTCCCACATAGGGACACAAAGAAATGCAGGCCTATAAATCATGTTACGTTGAACGTCGGGCTTATTGTTTATATGATCAGAGAGGACAAAATATGAACTGCCCACTTTGTCCAAATCCTTCGCCAATTTTTTTTCCCTGTGATAAAGAATTTCACTTCCGACCGTTTTATTTTCATAACAAAAACCCTAACTTATCCTACCACAAGGTTTCCAGGACTTTGCAAATCCGCTACCCTATTCCCCTTCTCGTTGATAAACAAAACGTTTTAGAAAGACTCCAGCTACAGACATCCACCATGGAAATAAAGAGAAACTATTTCTAGTCGAGCTTGCTGAATAACTCGATTTCCAGTTCTTCTAGTCTCCGACAGAGGATTTCAATTCATGACCGCCAGTTTAACAAATTTACAAACTAATGTGAGATTTCCAAAGTATATAATATTTTGTGTTTTTGTTCTAATCCTGGGAACTTGTCACTCAACAAAGTATATACATTGATTTTGATTATAGATAAATAGAATTTGTTTCAAAAAGCCATAGCTACAAATTTATGTTTTTAACTTACCTAAAGTAGCAACAACCATTTTTATAAAGTGGTTGATATAAGTCGATCGGCGTCGTTTTTCACCTATTAAAATTAATGACGCATATCGGCCTATATCAACCACTTTATAAAAGTGATTGTTGCTAGTTGATGGCCAACATGTCTTAAAGACTACCATTAATATATTAGTACATAATTAATTTATTAATTAATAATAAGTGATTCTCAATAAATTTATTAATTAATAATAACCTATTATTAATAGCAACAATCACTTTATAAATATAATAAATAATGA
>SNQJ01S0259894.1:0-12299 GCA_010110895.2 Picea sitchensis | reverse complement strand
CCAAACCACGAATGTCAAGATGCCGAAATGATATGGCGCTTGGATCTGCTGCCACCTGTCCTTTGAGATGGACAGTCCAGATTCTTTCAGGATTTCATGAATCGGAATTTCGCATTTCGGGGTATGGAGTGCAATCTCCTTTGCTTGTCCAACTCCCGATTCTTGATTTTGCGATAGAGTCAGATCGACGACTCACGATCTTTCTCGATCCAACGGTCCAGAATGACTCGGGATTTCGCGATTCGCAAATTCTCACAGCAGTCTTCTGACCTTTACACCCTGTGAGTCAACNAGATCTCGCCACGTGTCCTCCTTGATGGATGGTCTTAATGATTTTGTGAATTCGCAAGTCAAAATTTCTCCTGTGCGCTCCAGAGGACTAATCCTCGTGCACTTTCTCATGGATCCGACGGTTTTCGGTCCTCTGAGCGAAATCTAATGGTTGAAATTCTTTCCCCTTTTTTGCGCTCTGCTCGTCACTTCTGAACTAGATTTCCGCCTTCGATTTCTTCGCATGACCGATCTTACGGCTGCAACTGCTCATTCTTGGCGGCTTTCAAAAGTTCTTTGTTGTTCTTGCAAATATTTTCTCCTGAGGAAATAAATTCGTGAATCTTTCAAAGATTTGAAAGAATTTCACGAGTTCTTTGAAGCATTCTGTTCTCTGCAACAATCTTTGACGAATTTGAGAGATTTCCTGAAATTCTTTAAACGATTCTGCCTTCTGCAGGAATCTTTCATGAATTTGAACAAATTTCTTTGAATTCTTCAGATGTTCCTGCCTCCTCCATCTCTTCCTCGTGAATCTTTGACGAATATGAAATTGTTCATGATTCTTTAGAGTTTCTCCTTCTGCAGTCTCTTCTTGCTCGATCTTTTGAGCGTAAAGCGCTCTTCTTCCTCGCATGAGTTTCCTGCGATGATCTTTTGAGCGAAATGCGAACAACGAATTTATCTCCAGTCTTTTTGAAGTGGCTCGCATCCTATGCTCTCGTTCACAGTGTAAGTTATGTGTTGTGAGGATCGTGTTGCTCTCCATCCTGTGTGAAGAGGCTTACTACTGAAGCTATGATACCATGATAAATTGTGAAGCAAGAAATGCAGAGAGAAAGAATAGAGCAGAAATAATATTCAGTATATTGAGAATGTAAGGAGAAAATACAATGAGAAGAGTTAATGAAGAATTTATGTGCAAAGGAAAATAGCTGAGCTAAATAGGCTCAAGCAAATCAAGAAAAGAAAGTACAGCTGGCAATGTATAGTCAGACTATTGAGGTTACATTATATTTAATAGTTTGGACGAGAAATATCACGAAACTCGAAATACAAACATTTACTGGTTTCGACGAGAAATCTTAAAATTAACTTTAATCTGAAGTTTCGTTTCTGGAAATAAGGTAGTAAATTGGTACATCTCCTTTTCCAAACTATATTGTCATTCAAAATCTAGTGGAAATTTTCAGTTTCATGTATAAAATTATTATATAGAGATGTTGCTATAGAAATAGGGTTTGAGAAATCTATGTATTATCACAGAATTTACATGTTTTCATTATCAAAATTACATTTTCATGGGCGAATTCCGTCAGACTGCAAGACTAATGGACGGGGTTGTTTGGTGGACAATTAGAGAACTCCAAAATTCATTCTGTCAAATATGGTGAACACGTTTACAAATCTTCGCTGAAGTCCGAAGGTAGGTGGAAAGATTTCGCCCAAATGTTGTACACCGTTGACTAAGAAGTTTAGAGTACATAGAAATCTTTGTTCAACACGGCTCTGAGACGTTAATAAACCCCACCAATGTATGCAATGGTTCTTTGAGACGTTAATAAACCCCACTAATGTTTGTAATGGTTCTGTGAGACTAGGTACAATGTCATACTTTGATGACAACGTTGTTCTCAGCACAAGGAGAAGGCTGTGAAGTTTGGTACATACGTCAAAGATGCCCAAAGGACCATGTGTGAAGTTGCAAGGAAGCCTGGAACAACATTCCTCAAGAGCAGTGGGTGAAAAAATTCATTAACACGCTAGACATAACCCCTATCAACTGGTACCTTCAAGAAAAGTTGCACCTCATCACTACAGATTGGGAAGGTATGACTCAGAATTTTGTAACTACCTTCTTATTTGAAAGTCAATATCCTTCATTAGATCAAGTGTTACAGATTGTAAGACAAAAAGTGTTTTAGGAGGCCTCTAGCCTCCCTTTAGAACAAGAACAGGACGAATGGACTACGCCCCTCTAGAAACTACAAGGTTGTTACAACATCAATGCTGATGAAGACGATGATCTGAGGAAGGTGAAAATCGCAGAAACAAAGGGACAGAGAGATGTGGAAGGACCAAGAGTTGAGCTACCATTTATTGGACAACCAATCAAGATTAAAAAAGTCAATATTGGAACAAAGCAAACACCAAATCTTGCAAATGTTGGAGATTACTAGGATGATGCCACTATTGACAAGATCATAGAGTTACTGCACGAATATCAGGACTTGTTCCCAACCAAGTTCACTGATATGAAGGGAATTAAAGGGCCTATGGGAGAGATGAGGATCCCTTTGAAACGAGATGAAAAACCAGTGAAACAGAGACCCTACAGGTTGAACCCTAAATATAAGGAGAAAGTGAATATTGAGCTTGACAGAATGCTGGAAGTAGGGATTATAGAACCCATCGAAGAATCAGAGTAGATTATCCCTATGGTGGTACAAGACAAGAAGACAGGAGAGATCAAGATCTGTGTAGATCTTGGGAATCTGAACGATGCATGTTTGCATGACCCCTTCCCTACGCCATTCACTAACGAAGTGTTGGATAATGTAGGAGGTCAGGAGGTATATTCTTTTACAGATGGATTTTCAGGATACCATCAGATCAGGATTTCCAAGGAAGATCACCATAAGACCACATTTGCAGTAGAATGGGGATCCTATCAGTATACAGTGATGCCATTTGGATTGATGAATGCCCCAACCATCTTTTCCAGGGTGGTGGTCGAAGCATTCAAGGAGTTCCTACATAAATTTCTAGAAGCATACTTTGATGATTGGACTGTTTTTAGTTTATTGAAGGATCATATTGAATGTTTAGGGCTAATGTTGGACAAATGCAGGCAATTTCATATTGCCTTAAACCTGAAGAAGGGCATCTTCTTCTCACCATTTGGAGTGTTGTTAGGTCATGTTGTATGCAATAAGGGATTTCTAGTAGATCCATCTAAAATTGCCATTATAGTTGATCTACCCCCTCCTACTTCAGTCAAACAACTACGCATTGCGTTGGGACATACTGGATATTACAGGAAGTTCATTAAAGGCTATGCATAGATTACAGTACCCATGGAGAATATTTTGAAGAAAGACTCTCAATTTCACTAGATAGAAGAATGCCAACAAAGCTTCGACACACTGAAACAGAAAATGGTTACTGCGCCTATTCTGGTTTTTCCAGATTTGAGAAAGGAATTTCACGTGCATGTCGATGCATCGTCCATTTCATTGGGAGTTGTGTTAGCACAACCGAGAATAGGAGACATCGACCACCCATTATCCTTTGCTAGCAGGAATCTATCAACAACAGAGATTAACTACACCATTACTGAGAGAGAAGGGTTAGCCATGGTGTATGCACTGCAGAAGTTCCACCACTACTTGTTGGGAGGACACTTTAAAATGTTTATCGATCACTCTGCGCTGAAATACCTGCTCAACAAGCCAATGTTGGGGGGGAGAATATGCATATGGATTCTTCTATTTTAGGAATATGCTTTTGAGATCGTGGTTAAGATAGGAAGAATGAAGAAAGGTCCTGACCACTTGTTGAGGTTGGAACATGGAGAAGAGCCCACTAATTTGGAGGATACACTATCGGATGCATAGTTTCTAGCCATTATAAAGTTTGATGATCACTTTACAGAAATACTCCAGTAACTGTCAACAGGAATGACACCCAGTGAATATACAATCACCCAGAAGAGACAATTGGTAGTGCGCACTGTCGATTTTTCACTTATAGCTGGACAACTATACAAGATGGGACCTGATGAGATACTGAGGATATGTCTTATGGAGGCAAAACGACCGATGATCCTCACCGAATATCATGAAGGAATCGCAGGAGGATACTATGCAAGGAAAGCAACAATGCAAAAGGTTCTTAGAGTTGGCCTTTGGTGGCCTATCTTACACAGAGATATCAATGACTATTACAGAGCCTGTGATGTATGCCAAAGAGTTGGGAAACTATCCAGAAGAGATGAGATGTCTTTAGCACCACAGCTGACCCCACAAGAATTTGAGAAATGGTCCATTGACTTCGTGGGACCGATAAACCCACTAGGAAAGCGCACAGGAGCAAGGTACATAATTACTGCGATAGAGTACTTGACCAGATGGGACGAAGAAAGAGAAGTTAAGGACTATAGTACAAATATAGCTGTGTGATTCATATTTGATGACATCGTAACCAGGTTTGTATGCCCAAAGATCCTTATGAGTGATCAAGGCACACATTTCATAAATAAAATAGTTGAAGCCTTGACTGAGGAATTTGTAGTCCACCATCAGAAGAGCACACCTTACCATCCACAAGAAAATGGGTCAGTTGAAGCATTCAACAAGATCTTGGAGACAATGCTAACAAAGATTTGTAGTGTGAATAGGGATGACTGGGATTTAAGAGTACCAATAGTACTATGGGCCTACATAACCACTTGCAAAAATCTAATAATGTAGACCCCTTTCAAGTTGGTTTATGGTCTCGAAGTTGTTGTCCCAATGGAATATTTGCTACCAAGCCTAAGAATCACTACCTTTATAGATATGGATGACACTAGCACTGTTCAAGAGAGGATTGCACAGTTGGTCGAACTAGAATAAGATAGATTTATTGCAAGATTCCATCAAAAGGTTCAAAAGGAAAGAGAGAAGGCCTACCACGACAGGCACATCAAGAAGAAGGAATTTAAGCAAGGTGATCTAGTACTGGTATATGACAGTAAGTTCATGAAGCATCCTGGGAAGTTCAGAATGCATTGGATTTGGCCATATGAGGTCACATATGTTACAGAAGAGGAGTTGCGCAGTTGAAGACTTTGAATGGAGAGTGGAAGGAAGGTTTGGTGAATGAGAGCTGGTTGAAATTGTATTATGACAACCAGTTGCCTCGTAGCTCTCAGTAAAAGCATGAGGAAAAGGGTCTAGGTACCAGGTGCAGTTGAAACTGGGTACCAGACACAGAAAATACAGTATGCACAAGGAAGGAAGGGAGGCATAGAGCTAAAAGGAATGTCTGCCCCGCGGAGTCCGATGTTGAAGAAAAACAGAAGGATCAAATCTGAAGTGCCTCAGGACGAGTCACATGTGAGTGTTGGGGGCCTGTTGGCCCTTGGTTATGAAAGTAAGTGAATATCAAGGCAGAAAAGGTGAAATGCGAACTGCGCAGAAGAAACAAATACTGTTACCGGGTCGAAGTGAGAAAAAGAGCAGAAAAGTCAGAGCGAACTAAGGAAAATCAATTCGTTGGACGAGGAGATCAAGGATGAAAGATCAGCAAGGAAGAAGGATCATGGACGACTCAGCAAGAAAACAAATCCACCATTGGATTCTTTGGAGCACCACTCAAGAAGGAAGGAAAGACAGGCTGGAGAAGCCCTGAAAATACGGGTCAAGTTGACCTAGGGTTTTAGACACCTAGGGTTTTGGTATCTAGGGTTTTGACACTTAGGTCTTGGCCTAAGGCTGTCGGTGAGCTATTGTAATGTATAAATAAAGGTCAAGAGGACCTGAGTTGGTTTGTTGTTACTATCGTTCTAGTTTTGGTATTTGCATGAGTGATTATTGTTGTGAGAGAGAGAAGTGTTAAGCGAAAGAGCCTTTTGGTATTGTAAGATATTCAGCTGGGTGCGTAGGAAGGAGAGAGACATAGAAGCGAAGAAAGAAGATTTGCTAGCTAAGAGCGCAGACAAGAACTGTATGCTTCATATTAATATATTATAAAGAAAAGTTATGAGGGCATAGCCCTAGAGAGAGGGTGAACCACGTATATCTTGTGTCATGTGTGTGATTGATTCTCTGTTCTTTATCATTTGATATACTACTATTTCATTACTGGGTTAGATCTGATAGATAGATGTGCGAAGTAGATCTAAGTTGATAAGTGATATATGAAGGTTGTGTTGTTCTTGTACTAGATCCACTTGATATTCCCTTTGGTTGTAGACATCTCTGTCCTGCAACCCCCCCCATAGCTGCTTCGGGTGAGACTGCATCTGCCTCATAGGTGTTTCCGAAAGGGCTAGTAGTTAGGGCTTGTTGGTGTGCTCTTGGAGTTGAACCCTAGTTCTGCCCCTGTGCCAATAGTGAGCAACACTCTTATTATGGTACAATTTTGAAATGATTCTTATAGTTCACATATTTTGAGCTACTTGTACTTGGTTGAGAGATATCTATGCTATATGATGATGTATGCATGAGGGACAGGCATAGGTTGTTGGAGATTCTTCAAATCTGCATATGATTGATAATATGGTATATGACAAAGGTTGTACATGGTTGATGATCCAGTTCATGATTCATTGTTGATGTATATTGGGATTCATGATAGAAGATTGAGATAGTATGTATGTTAGTATACACTTGATGAATGGTATGGCACGTGATTTTATGATTAGATACATATTGATAAGACAATGACAGATTTGTGACAGAGACAATGAAGGTGATAGAGTTTTGATAGAAGCAGTAACAGTGAAATTGGAAGGATTCTAAATAAGTCTTCGAGTTGCAATGCATAGAGGCAGGAACATCCATGGGTTGAATTTAATAAGGGTGTGGATACCTGCATGTTACAGTAGATACAGGTCGTGGAATTGTAGAAAATATTTGACATATTGTTTGTTATCTACAAGTTGGGTCTTGTACTTGAAGGTTGGATTCCTCACATCTCAATTAGTGTTGGGATCTACAAGTTGGGTATTGTATTGAGAGTTGGTTCTCTCTTGGATTTGGTTCTCTTTTCATTTGGTGTTGATAAACCCCAGGGATTGTAGTCTCTTATAACACATAATACACAATCTTACACATATATCTGGTGTTCTCTGTGTTCATTATGGTGATGGCTTATTATTATTGATGAATGTTTTTATATGCAAGTAGGTAATTGTGAATGAATAATAATGTTTGAAGTGGTTTCTAGCTAAAGTATTAAAAGAAGTGTATAAAGAGTCCTACACTAATTCACCCCCCCTCTCTGTGTGGTCGGTGTGTCCAAAAATCTCAAATTTCATTCTTGAGGCCATTAATAAAAAATGCCTTGAGAAAAGCATATGTCATGTCCTCCATTTGGAAATCGAAGTGCTCAAAGAAAACAATAAATTCTTCCCATGTTCGATCCTATTTCAACTTGGTCATATGTTCTAAATGGTGGGTGTCTATGTCAAATCATCCATACAACTCAACCACAAATTGTGACCAAGCAACATACCCTTGACGTGCATTTCTACACCATTGCCACCATTTCCATCATTCTGGATCCAAATAGATATCATGTAATGAATCTTGGTCAACTCATCAGTAATGTCATGCAAGGAGAAATAGTGTTCTATTTGAGTGACTCGAGTTGTTGGATCCGAGCCATCAAATTTGTTCACCTCGAATCTAGGAAGATATGGGTCACGAGGTAGGGAGTTGGAATGAGAGTGAAAAGGGCAGTTGGATTCAACATCTTCAGTATAGATAGGTGGGTTAGTGGAGGAAGGACCTTGGAATTTGTTCATGAATTTTTGGAGAGTGGAATTGACTTCAACAATTTGGATACCCAGTTGCTCCTGGATGTAGTTCATTTTGGCATGAATGGCAGGAATTTGAGTATTCACTTGGACCTCAAGGGAAGTAAGGTCATTATTCAGTTTATGATTGGTTTCTTCTTGGAGGGTGAAATCCATGAGGGGAAGAGGGGTGGGTCCATGGATAAAAAGTAAATAAGTGATATATACCATTACAAGCAGGGAAACCAAGGTTGACGAGGAAATACACATGCCTTCATGTGGTTGGAAACATATTGTTTCACCTAGTTGTAAACCCATGTAGCCCTTGTTTGTACCATTTCAATTAGTATTTCATCAAACAATACTTGTACATGGAATGTCACTTCAATGTACCTTTGGTTATATGAGAAGTCCCATAGGTATACTTGAAACCAATCTTAGACAATATATTCAGACATGTTGTGTATATAGTACACTAAGAGAAACACTTGAGGAGATGACTCTCTAGTACCTGGGTAGTCGAGTAGTACAGCTAAGGGCACGATTGAGCCTCCTTAGTTAGGGCCCTGAGATATTGGGCTTAATGTTATTGTTGGACCCTGTACGTATATAAAAGAGTTATAACAACTGAGACTCCCTTGTCCTAGGGACCCTGTAAACTTTTCCATTGAGCTCACTCCTAAAGGATAACCATAATTTGTGATAAATAGGAAAAATAAAGGTATTTGTTTACATGGCTCAAAAGAGTGCTCCAAAATTTTATTTACCAAACAAAATTCCAGAGAACTCAACCATTATTGAAGAATAAAAAGAAGATATTTTTCACCAAATGGGATAGTTGGAAAATAAGATGAATGAAAATAGTGCACATATGGAAAATAATATGAATGAAAATATTGCATAGATGGAAAAGATGGATGAAAATAAGGTTCAAATGGAAAATAAGATGGATGAAAATTGTTATCAAATCGAAAATAATATGGATGAAATAAAAAAGAAGTCAATGGATAAAAAAATAAAAGAATTGCAAATTTTCATGTCAATTGTCATACAAAAATTAGAGGGGAGGCTTTCTAAAAGTTACATTGTAACCGAAGAGACTATGAAAAGAAAGGTAGTAATATTGCTAAAAAAATTACATTAATAAACATTTTTCAAGTGGATTTAAATCTAATAGTGGAGCTAATTATGGATGTGTTCCTAGGGGTGTCAACTTTCCCAAGGTTGAATTAAGGAAGTTTGATGGAACAAAGGTCTTTACCTAGGTGAACCAAATAGAGCAATATTTTGAACTGTATAATATTGTGGATGGTAAGAAAAGGATTCACATAGAAACGTTGAACTTTTATATATAACCATATCAATGGTATTAATTAGTTAAAAGGAAACCCCATTCTTATCATTATACTTTGGGTTTATTTACAAGAGTCTTAGAAGCACAATATGGGAAATTTTGGGAACAAAGGACTACTTCATTC
The DNA here is from genome assembly GCA_010110895.2 of Picea sitchensis. NCBI lineage: Eukaryota > Viridiplantae > Streptophyta > Pinopsida > Pinales > Pinaceae > Picea > Picea sitchensis. The sequence continues at coordinate 3,047 of SNQJ01S0259894.1, read as the reverse complement.
AATTGACAAGAATCTAACACTTGGGTGATATTGAATATTATAATTCAGAATTTTAGGTATTGGCCTCAAGGGTGGATAACATAAGTGATGAATGTTTGCTGGAAGATTACATAGGTGGATTAAAACAAGACATTAAACATGAGATTTTCCTAAAACATCCTAAAAGTATTATAGAAGATATGCAATTTTATTTTCATATTCAAGCCAATAATAAGGTTACAAACAAGTCTACCATTGGATCATATTTAGGAATAAGAGATCGTTTTGGCGTTCATAATACAAACTTACCTCAACCTACTCGAATATCACAGAAGGGAATGGAGGAAAGAAGAGCAAAATGACTATGATTTGGTTGTCACAACAAATGGTCAAAAGGGCATAAATGTTAATAAAAAAAAACTTTCACCTTCAAAAATGATGATGAAGAGGAAGTGGAGGCATTTACACAAAGAAATGATGAAGAACTTGTCAACTTAAAAGAGCAGAAAATAGAGGCTGAAATTGTGCACAACATTGATTTAGACAAGTATGAAATATTTATTCATGCATTGGTAGGATTTTCAGCATCTCAAACCCTAAAGATTGTAGGTTACATTAAGAAGCAAAAGGTTATAGTGCTTATTGATTTGATTAGTACCCATAGCTTCATTGATAAAGTATTAGTAGAGTGCCTCAATTGTTTTGTATATCTAGTGACAAATTTTAAAGTTTTGGTTGCTAATGGAGGTAATATTGATTGTGTGGGAAAATGCCACAACATTAAACTAAGTAGGGAGAATACAATTTGGAAATCCCAATGTATGTCATTCCCATTGGAGGTGTAAATGTTGTTCTACAGATTCAATGGTTGAGAACATTAGGACAATTTCTACAAATTATAATGAATTATTCATAAAATTTGAATTGGAAGGAATTCAATATGAACTCAAAGGATTAAAATCTAGACCTTTTCAATTCATCAACTCTCATAGAATGGAAAATCTCGTAAAAAAGGGAAGAAAGGGAGTGGTGGTTAAAATTCATTCTCTGTAAGTTAAGAAGGAAGATGAAACTATTCCAAAGGAATTAAGATGCACCTTGGAAAAGCATTATAAGTTCTTCCAAGAAATTCCTAAAGGTCTACCTCTATCTAGAGATCATGAACCTCAAATTGAGCTAATACCTAGAAGTACTCCTCCTAATAAAATGCCTTATAGTTATCCCTCCAACAAAAGGGGGAGATTGAGAAAATAGTACAAAACATGATATATTCAAGTATAATCCAACCAAGAAGGAGTTGATTTTTTGCTCCAGTAGTGATAGTAAGAAGAAAATACAATTCTTAGAGGATGTGTCATAATTATAGAGATCTAAACAAAATCGCCATAAAGGATAAATTCTCTATTCCAAATATTGATAAGATATTAGATGAGATTCATGGGGTGCCTTATTTTACAAATATAGATCTTAAATTAGGATACCACCATATTATATTGAGAAAATATGACATTCTCAAAATAGCTTTTAGAACTCACAATGGGAACTATGAGTTCTTGGTCATGCCATTTGGGTTGACTAATGCTCCTTCAACTTTTCAAAGCCTTATGAACAAAAATTTTCGACCCCATCTTCGAAAATTTTTGTTGGTTTTCTTTGATGATATAATTATCTATAACAAATCATGGGAAGACCATATTAAACATGTGGATCAATTCCTACAAATTCTTGAGGATAATCGATTGTATGTAAAAATATCAAAATGTTCTTTTGGGAAACAAGAAGTAGAATATTTGGATCATATTGTTTCAAGGAAAGGGGTTAAGGTGGACTCTCAAAAGATCCAATCGATTAGAAAATGGCATAATCATGAGCATCAAGAATCTTAAAGGATTTTTAGGTCCTATAGAATATTGTTGATTTTTTTTTAAGAATTATGCATGCATTGCAGGCCCACTCACATCATCTCTCTTGAATAAAAATTCATTTGTATGGACTGATGAGGATACTTTGACATTCTCTCTCTCTTAAAGGATGCCATGTCTTCACCAGTATTGGAAACACTTAATTTTGGTAAAACACTCATAATACAATGTGATGCATCAAGACTAGGAAATGGACCAGTATTGACACAAGAAGGGAGACCATTGGATTTTGAAAGCAAACAATTCAAGGTAAAAGAATTGGTGAAATCTACATATGAAAAAGAAATGGAAGCAATTTTACATGTAATAAAAAATTATGATAGTATCTCATTGAGAGGCACTTTAAAGTCAAGAAATACCATGATAGCTTAAAGTATTTTTTGGAGAAAATATTGTCATTAAAAGAGAGACAAAAATGGGTAGAAAAAAAACAAGGGTTTGATTTTGAAATTATTTACAAAAAGGGAAAGGATAGTGTAGTAGCATATGTTCTTTCTAGAATAGAAGAAGTCTCAATATTTTATTCTATTACATCTTCTATTCTTGTGTGGCTGGAAGAAATTCCCCATGAATGGAAAAATGATAACAGTGCTAAACAAAAAACACAATGTATAAAGGAAGGGATGAACTCTATGGATCATTGGGATTGGAAGGGAGATATACTTTGGTACAAGGGTAGAATATTTGTATGCCCTCAATCAAAGTTGAAGCAATAAATATTAAGATATTCCCATGACTCTTCATTGGAAGGACATGCAATGTTCCTTAAAACATATCAAAGGATAAAAAAATATTACTTTTGGGAATGAACGACGAAAGATATTAAAAAAATTGTAAGAGAATGTCAAGTTTTCCAAAGAAACAAAGGAGAGACAGTAAAATATCCAGGGTTACTTCAACCATTACACATACATAATCAAATATGGGAATATATATCAATGGAATTCATTACAAGGTTACCAAAATATGATGGTAAAGATGTCATTTTTGTGGTTGTTGATAGACTCACAAAAATGTACATTTTTATGGAATTCAAAGTACATATACAACAAGTCAAGTGACATAAGTGTTCATGAAGGAAATTAATAGACTTCATGGTCTTCCTAAAGTAATAGTAAGTGATAGGGATCCAAAATTCCCAGGAAA
>SNQJ01S0259893.1:11039-23339 GCA_010110895.2 Picea sitchensis | reverse complement strand
CATTTTTATTTGTTGTAAGAAGAGCTTGCTTGTGGGGGTCCAAGAGCCCTCCCTTGGAGGAAGAAGGGACTCATAGTCCCCTTGCTTCTTGGTGTATTCTTTCACTAATATCAGCCTTATCATTGGTGACATGTGTCTCATTGTTCTTTTTCTCTCTATGTCCCTATGCTCATGAATTTAGTTGTTATTGAATTTCTTAGTTTAATTCTTAGTTTTTGTTTTCTATTTCTTTCCCTAACTCTTTTCCTTGCAGTTGTCCTACTCAGCAGACCTAACTGAGCTTGCAAGCACCTCTACTTTTCTCACTAAGGTGACAAAAGAGACGCAACACTAGGGAAAGTGCCATGTACTATCATGTTTTGTTCTATATCTAAGTGGATCTAGGGGGATCGATTCATTTCCACACTTGACGATTAGCCCGATAACCGGGGGGGTTCCGAGAAGGTGGTTTTGCAGGCACGGGTCCCCCACTAAATGGCGCCTCCTCGTGAACTCGGAACTATTTTGCAGATTATGTGCTAACATTAGGCTCCATGGGGGATGGCTTTCTCCCTGTGAGACGCCAAGAACTATTTTGCAGATTCATTGCCTTACTGTTGGGCTATGGAGTCATTATTAAAAATGAAAAATAAACTAAAAAAAAATATTTACAAACACAGAGGGGCCATGTGTGTCTCAAAAGAAACATTTCTTTAGAAAATGCCCATTCACAGGGCCATTGAAAACTTCCTCACCCTCCAAATCCTGCAACCTATAGATATTATTTGAAAACACTTCAATGACCTTGAAGGGCTCGATCCATAGGGCTTCGAATTTGCCATGTTTTCCCTTGTCTTGCTTGGGAGCATCCCATTTTAATACCAACTCTCCCAGATTCATTACTTGCTCTCTGGTCTGTTGCACTTCCACCAGTTGATGAATTCTTCCGTTTTCTCAAATCTACACAGATCCTTATTCCCCCTTGCTTCGTTTCCTTCACTACTATGGGTCTGATCCATTCTGATTCTTCCATAGGTTCTATGACACCAACCTCTAACATATTATCAATTTTTTCCTTCACGTTCTGCTTATACACTGGATTCAACCTGTAAGGTCGTTGTCTTATCGGTATGGAATTTGGATTGAAAGGGATCTTCATCTCTCCAATTTCTCCTGCAAATCCTTTCTTCTCTGGGAACGACGTTGTAAATAGATCATTGTACTCGTGCAGTAACTTTGTTATTCTTTGTATTTTCTTATTGTCCCAATAATCTTCAATGCTTGCAATCTTTGGGTTTTATTCTATCCCAATGTTTACCTTTTTGATCTTCAATGGTGCAGCATAATCTTCTGAATCTAGCTTTGGAACTTCTACCTCTCTCTCCTTCAAATTTTATAATCTTGATGTTGCGTGGGTTTCCTCTTCTGCGACATGATAAAAATGTAGCAACTGTCTGATTGTTTGTTTCTTCTGGTTCTGATAAGCTGTCATGATCTCTACTTATGGTTCTTCAAAAATCCTGTCTCTTACTACCTTCAAATTTGTATCTATTTTTGGATTCTCATGCTCGAATGCAAATGTAATGAAAAATTTCTGCTACATTTCCTGCCAATTTGCAGTTTCCTTGCGTTGTTCCAATTTTGTGTACCAATTCCTTGGGATTCCTTCCAGTGTATGAATAAAATGATGTGTCCACTTCTGGTGGTACTAATATCCATTGAATTATACATCTTTCTACATGTTCTCTCAGTTGTCCCATTCCATCATACTTCTCCACATATTTGTCTTCCTGTTCTACACCAAATCTAATGCACAATAACCTCTTTTATTGATACAAGTTATTGATCTTCTCTTTATGTGCACCCCACCATTGTGAAGACGTATATTTTAAAGAAATATACAAAACTGGTAACCTTTGATTTTCCACTATTTCTAATTCAAACTTCATTAAAAATTCTTCTAAACCATTATGGCCATAAAAATTGGGAGGCTCTCTTACCTCTGTACCAACACATCTTACTGCGCGTGTCATTCATACATATCTTCTGGTTGATATCTCATGCAATCGCTACTGCTAATTATGTAGTCTTGTTTCATAGTTTGAAGCATAAGAACTGATACTCCTCCAACTCAGCATGCCATCTATTGTTGGGTTCACATAATCTTCTTCTCGCACAGTAGTTCTATACAATTGGTTTATGTCCTCTGTAGTAAAAAATATTTTCATAGGTTCCACATACCTTCCTCCTTCTGAGGGATCTAATGGTGCAATAACTATGTATTCTCTTGATTCAAAGATCATCTTTCTAGTCTTCAAATTTATAATAGCCTGGTTATCAAAAGCCCAATCCATACCCAACAATGTTGTATATGGAAAAGTCTTATCTACTATGTCAATCACTTCAAAGTCTTCCATTGTGTGCACTCCATCTAGATCTACTGGTATGCTCTTCAGTCTACCATTTGGTACCACTCTATGTTGATTTGCTAGATTTAACTGAATAGGTGAAAATCCCAATGTAGGTTACCCCATAACTTCCCATGTATTCTTAGGAAAAAAATTTACTTCGAACCCTGAGTCTAGTATAATATCACCCATATTCAAATCTCCAATGTTTGCATTCAACCTGAATTCTCTACATGTTCTTCTCTTCTTACGAATTTGATTGACTCTCTCGGGTTCTAACTTCATTTCTTCTCCAGAATTTCACTTTTCTAACAGACTTTGTAATACTTTTAAAGATTTTTCATCATTCAACAACTTCACACAAGACGCCAAAAAGTTTCTCAAATTACTTACTTGTTCTAATGGTTATTCTTTGCTGGTCTGATCAAATAGTGGAGGCATTTCATAGACTGGTAATTCATCTACTAGCTTTGTTCCTGAAGTTGACGCAATATTCTCCTTCAAAATCTCCTATCTAGTTTCTTTGAATATATCCTTCTCTTTGAGTGCATCAAAATTCTCTTGGGGTGTTGTGTTCTTTTTGACCCACTAGTATTGGTCATGATCCTTCTTTGCTACATCAGCTCTTGTCTTGGCTCCACCTCTAGTAACTATGTTGATCTTCTTACCATCCTATTCTCTGTTTTCCACTACAATCCATTGGACATTCTAAATGTTTTGGTTCCTCTTGTCCTGTATATTTACCATAAGTGTTGGACAATCTTCTAACTCATTGTCTTCTACGCAACAATACATACATGTCGTAGGTGGTTGTGGACAATCTATTGCATAGAGTGTAGGTTTCTGACAGTTGTGAAAAAGTATTGGTCCTCTCATCCAAATCCTCTTCATCCACGACATCCTCCTTTGAAGCCTCCTCTTTTTCCTTGATTGTCTATGCATGTTGTATTATATTGTGGTTCCTGATTGTACTACGACAACACATTATTATAATGCGGTGGCGTTTCACACTACTACGAGTTGTTATATTGTGGTGGTGCTCCAAACTGTTGTGTGTTATTATACTGCGGTGGTGCATAAAACTGTTGCATGTTGTTATACTGCGGCTAATGTGCAGGTTGTCCTGTAATTAATTCACCCTACACCTTGTAAGTATCTAATGTTCTCTCCTTCATTATATCCAAGGTTTTGCAGTCCTTATCTTCATGTCCAACTGACTTGAAAAAATTAGAAAATGTGCTCTTAGGTATTGTTTGATACTTTTGCATCATGGGACAATGATAAGGATCATGTCCATGTGTTCTACATATCTCACACCATGGTCCTCCTGTGGGTAAAGGATTCAACATTCCTGTACCCATCCTCTCGCGCACCCGTTATAGATCCTGTGCCTGAAGAGATTCCTCATGTTCCTTCTTTGGAAAGTGAAATGAAGAAGGAGAAGGGGCCCTCCTTCTCACCCAACGAGGAGCTCAAGGGTCTAGAGAACTTGTATTTGTGGTTAAGGTCCTAAAACTTTCCTTCTCCATATGGCAAGAAGGATCTTATGCCACACCGAAGGCATATCCTCCACTGCGCAAAGATTGGGCACTCATTCTTATGATGACCTTATGTTCTGCAAAATGTGTACTAGACATCCTCCCTCTTTTCCTTTCCCTTATTTTAATTCAACTAAAATGTCAGGTTCTTTAAATCTGCTCTCATCTCTTCCACAGCTAGATATGTATGTTTATACTCATTTTCTTCTAATTGCAAAGCTTCTTGCAAGGCCTCAGCCTGGGTTTGGAATTTATGTTGCCTCAAAGGATACTTCAAATGTGCCAATAAATAGTTAACAAATAAATTTCTATGTTCTATATATGTAATAGGATAATTTAATTTACCTTTTAGCCTCTTGAACTTTTTATCGACCTCCTATACTGACTCACCTGGATTTTGTTTTATCTCTATCATCTCATTCATGAACTGATCCTCTAAAATAGGTCGTTGAAATTCATTAATCAATGCCTTTTTCATGTCTTCAACACTTGTAGGCGCTCCTTGTGTACTATTTACTGCAAGACCCATATACCAGTCTAGTGCACAGTCTCTGAATGTGATCACCAGTTGTTCCACCTTTGTATCATCATCTGTAATCTTCTTGGTTGCCCAAGTATTCTCACAAATAAACAAATGCTTCTCAAGGTCTTCTAACCCTTCTCCACGAAACTGAGGTAACCTAATAGTTGGATCAACTCCTGCCATCATTAAGCTTATTATGCTATCACCTCCACTCGCTGTAGATACTTGAATGGTACTAGTTGAACTTATGCTTCTGCTTGAATTTCCACTAGACCCACATCCTACTAAAATCCTTCTACCACTGATCACTTGTTGTCTAAATGTTTCTTCTTCTTCAAATGTCTCAGTCGCACACAGAGTTGTGGGTTCCACAATAATTCAAATATGGAATGAAGAGCCTTCTTCTGCGTCAGACCCCTAACCTCTAGTTTTACTCTCATATGTGGCATGCAATATTTCCTCAATCTGCCCCATCGCACGAAGATCCTCTACCTCTTCCTCATCACTGTCCAAGCCCTCTCGCTCAGCTACTACCCTCTTTTTCCTATTGATCTTATACTGGTAGGTTCTTCCGCTACGCATCACTCCTTCTCTTTCCATTATCTCCTTGGTATGTTCCTCATCCATCATAATAAGGTTCATTTCTTACTTCTTTTGTCCTACGTCCATAACCCTCTCCATATATCAGATATTCCTTAGTGCTTCCCCCATCTCCCCCATGCGCAAAGAGTGATCTAGATGTCTGACTCCATTGTCATCACTCCTTTATCATGCAATAAGATCTTGATTGATGTGTAAAGTGATCAAATGTACCTTCCTCTTGGTCCCTTAAAAAAATATTTCTCTGCAACAGTGTATGACTTCGTAGTATCAACTCCAAACTTAATAATAAACCCTGGAACAATATTTTCTAATCAGAATTCCATTGCGCACATGAATTTATTATTGATCATTTCCAACCACACAATATTCTCAGTAGTCCACTCTATTGACCTTATTCGATTAGTTGGATGAGTATCCTACAACCTCAATATCCACTACTATAATAACTCTAGAAAATAATAGAAATATTCCTCATGCAAATTAGTAAACACATACCTTTGAAGATACTGGCGTGGTGTATACCTGAAGCTTCTATTATCTTTTTGTGCAAACTTAAGCTTCTTTGTATCCAACCATATTTCAATCTCTTTCTTTGTAGGGTTCCATGGCCTAAACATCCCCTTCTACTATTGCATTCTCTTCATCAAATCCCCTCCAATATGATCTATTGAGTTTGTTATCACTCTATAAATTTGTTCGGCTGATAAACAAATGACAAAGGTAACCTACAAACCAACTTTAGAGTTGGGTACTAGCCTACTCAACTTAGAGAGGGCTATCTCGTGTCACTTGGTGTTTCTTTGTCAATCAATGGCTAGGTTTGTTGTTTTTGGGGGTTTTTATAAATTTGTTGGAAAGGGAGGGGAGGGACACTTAGGGCTATGGAGTCAAAATTTTGAAAATGAATGAAACCACTGATTAGCCAGTAGGAATCACCAGAGGATAAAGGTTAAGTGAGACGATGAATCTGAAATATAAATTGTAGTTTGCAGAGTGTAAGAAGAAGGAGAAAACAAGTAACTGCATCAGAGCATTAATGAAATGAATTCTGAATTAGTTAGGAAGAACTTAACATAGTTTAAATTGCTTAAGCCAAGACAATCACAAGATGAATTATGGGCCTTTAAACTATCCAATTTAAATAGAAGATAGTGTAAATGAAATTAGAAACATGGGAAGTACATACAAGGAGAGAAGACAAAACTCATATCACCACCATTAGAATCTTTTCATGGAGACTTCAAAGGATTCTGCATATGTATTCAATTCATCTCCAGAAAATTACAATTGAGTTCTGAACAACTAAAAGGGTGCCCTTGCACTTTTGCCAACATTAATACATTTGGAACTTCTAATATTTATACAATTTGAGTGAGTTCATTTAGAAACTGATTACAATAGTCGAATTGAAAAGTTTCAGCTTCTAAAACTAATTACAATAATTACAAATGTCAATTTCGGTATGGGAACCAATTATAATTATTAATCAAGAAAACGTTTCATGATCCAACTATCGATTCCTATGATGCTTCATCTTCTTATTTTTCCACTTGTTCTACCCTGACTTCTATCTGATCTTCCCTATTCGGTGACACTTGTACATCATCTATTGGATCCTGGAAAACTGCACTTTGATTTACCTAGCCACACTATCGCCTTCCATTGCAAGTCACAAGGGATATCATAGTCCATCATTTCTTTGATTAGGATCTCTAGGTCAATGCAAGAGGCATATGTCATGACTAGTAGTCCAATCTTCACTGTTTTGAACTGATTGAAAATCTCAAAATCTGTACTCAAATGATCAACTAGGTTTTCTCCTTTCAAGTTTTCTTCTAGGTTTTCTAAATTAGAGTGATCCATTCTTCACTGAGTGAGGCAAGAGTTGTATTCCTCCTAATCATATAATTTTCCTTTTCCATCCCAAAATGGTGGCAGGCCCTTAATGAACAATTCTTCAAACAGATCCTTGAATTCTTGTACACTTTTCTCCATCTGTGTGGCCTTAGTTTGATAGATTTTAGCAGGTTATCCTTGGCAATAACCCTCCTAGCCCAGATGATCAATGTAGTTCTATATTTGACCCCAATGGTATGAAGTTCTATAGTAGGGATATAATTTAGTAGGTTTATGGAATTTTTGGCCCACTCTGATGGCTACTTTGCTAAGGTCTCATTTACAATAGTGCACTTACTTCTAGCTGTGATGTCCACGTTGTCCTTATCATTGATGAAGTTTAAGTACACTCTGAACTTGGTAGCTTCAACAACAATATAATCCCAGATAATGTGTTTATATCCCTGCAACAATCCTTTTCCTCTCAATATTATTTTCAACTTGTCTATCCTCTCCTGCAAATCTTGATTCTCCTTTCAAAATTGAGCCATCCTTTCATCTTTTGTTTTCATTTCCTGTTTCAATTTCTCTATGTATCCCTTTAACCCCTTGATTTATCCTGCCTTCAGGCTAATGTGTGACATAGCTTGGACAAGTCCTTCAGTGCTTGGACCAGCTTCTACAGTAGGAGGTACAACCACAACTATGTTCAGTAATTTTGTTTTTCCTTGTGTCCAATTCACCTTTTCTTGTTCTAGCTGTAATACCCTAGCCTGGTAGTTCAATGCCTCTTGTCGAAATGCTTCTTTTTCTTATACTAGAGCAACCAATTCTGTTGTTTATGGATTCTCTGTGGAAGACATTTTTGGTTTCTTCTTCAAGATTTGAATCAACTTGTTCTTTTCATCCAATGAGGATTTCACTCTCTGAGGGCCTTTAGATTCTAACCTCTTAACCTGGTTTTTCCAAGCTCTGTTGGATGCCTTTTCTTGCCTCAACTGCCCTTCCAAATTCATTGCATAAGTTAACAGCTTTGAATTCTTCAAGCTTAGACCCAATTAATTTGAATATAGCATTCACTGGTATTCCTGTGGAATTTTACTTTGTCTGGAGCACTGATATTGTCATACTTTATCTTGATCTCAGAAAACTTTTCTTCATCTGCAACTGTTACATTAAAGGTTCTCTTCTCTATATCTCTTACTGTGAGCAGAGAAGATTTGTGCTGGGAAATATTTTCTACTTCAAGGACTAACTCCCTCATTTCACCCATAGCCAAGTTTCCTTTCTCAGCATATTGTTTTGCCAAGTCTTCCTTAGATTGACAAGTTGATCCAGATGTCTTATCAAAGATGTGTTTTTTGTTGTTGGAAGTTTTTGAGCTGCCTTCAGTTTGGATCTTGATTCATTTCTCAATCTCTACAGTGTTGGTGCCACTCTCCACCATATCCATATTCATTTGTTCTTTAGGCTCTTCCTCCTCTGGATCCACTATCTGTGAGGATTGTGTGATATTCATCTTCTTAGGGGTATTCTAAAGGTCACTACTGCCCAGGGCCTCTGAACTACTTCTCTTGTTGTAAACACTTACTTTAGGGACTTTAACTATCAACTTCTTATGAGTTTTCCATGTTTGAGCTTGTTGTAGGGTTGCCTCCACTTGTTGTGTTTGAGTTGGTTCTAGAATTGTTTCCATATCAACACAAACTTCTAGATTTGAAAATTTTTCAAAACCCTCAACATGTTTATGCTCATAAGGGGAATGTTTGTTCATCAGTCTTGTCTTGGATATGATCTGATGTGGATCATATCTTCTTCCCTGTAGCTGTGCAAATCCAAACTCCTTGATCTTTTTCTAGATCTGAGGCAAGCATGATCTAGTATTGACAATGAAGGGTCGAATGATGAAAGGGAATTAGAGGTTGGAGGCTTTGTGCATTTTTAGGAAATGCTTTGTCTCTGATATGATTCTTTGTTTGATGAATTCAAGGGAAAAGACTGTGGGTGTCAGAAAAATAGGCAGAAGGTAGGGGGATTCATGAAAACCATAAACCCAGACCATTGTTGAATGCATGAACAATACCCAATCTCCAACCCTGTTTTCTGGATTTGGCTATAAATAGCTCTTCATGTCATCTAGGACTCTTGGTAGGTTAGTGTTGCAAATCAGGATGTAAACCATGGACATGACTTTGTTGATGAAAATGAGCATTTTGATTCTCTTACATTCAGTTGATATGAATGTCACTTTAGGAAACTCTCTCTTATTTGTTTCCAGGAAAATATTCAGCAAGTATGTGTAATATCTGAAATGTCTTAGTGATCGAAAATTTACTAGCTGTTTGTGGTTATTATCAGCTATGAATTTATCAAAACTGATACTAATCGATGAACTAGAGTCTGACTGGAAGAAAGCCAACATGAAACCCAACATGACCTCAACCACATGCTTATCATTATCTAGACCTAAAATTTGACTCAGTATAGAACAAACCCATTGGACTTCAATAACCATTATACTCACACTCATTGGCAAAGACAGACCTTCGGAAAGATTCTCTAGTTTGACAATTGTCTGTAAAAATAGATCTTTGACTTCTGATGGGCACTCCCTGTAAACCCTAATTAGCTTCTCCCTCGAACGGTTCATATGCTACAGAGAAAGAATATGGTATGCTGAGGGCACCTCAATTTGACAAACTCTCTACCCTACACAGGACCTCAGATCCCTGTTTATTGACGACAAATTTCTCTTCTTGTGAATACTGCTCTGCGCACCAACCTACGAACTCAGGAAAAGGGAACATGACCTCGACAACATAAGGGAATACAATAACCTGGACTTCTTCAAGGAAGGGTATATGTTTCCCTACATTATCAAACAGATTAGCTCTAGACAAAGACAAGGGAGAAATGGTGATTTCAGTGTCGAACACATCTGAATATTGGTCAATTAGGGCTTCTTCGTTAGACATGGGGTTTTTCTCCGCCACTGAAATTATGATAGGTTCCATGGTGGCGATGAAAAATACGTGTAAACAAGCGGAAATGGTGTGAGCTTGGTGCACTGTTGAGCTTCAATTGGAATGGAGTGGTCGCGCAAACTTTCAACGTTCCAGTATTTGTAAAATGATAAAATAAATGACAAGTGCCTCCTTTTATACACTTTCACAATTTATGGGGCGTGAGGAAGTGGTTTGGGGCAAGCCACTTCTCGCCCCGAAATGCACCCAGTGGCGCCACATGTTCCCGACCCAAAATTGTGGTTTCCTTTTCGGCCTGCTTTCGGGAATTATCTTTCGCGCAACTCCTCCCCCCGAAATGATCCCTAGTCGTTGATCTGGCGCAATTGCGATCTACAACCTATCGTGTCCCATCAACTTAGCACCTGCCAGATATAGGCTCCTCCCATCAGACTTGGCCCTGTTCTCTAGTTTTTCATGCCTCAACAATGGTTTAGCACCTTTCTAAGTCTTGAAAACTCGATTTCGCATAGAAATTGTTATGGTGATAACATGGGCTCCGACTGGGGATTCTATCCTCCCAGTGATGTAGCAAAGAACGACAGACTGAGTTCCTACCCATTGGATTGTAATCTACTCCTGCAACTGAATCTACCAACATCTTATCAGAAAACTCAAAATCTACTCAACATAGCTTAGGGCCTTCGCTTCAGGATTCAACTTTTGTTGATTTAATTCCAACTACTTGAACTGAAAAACAAGATGGTTATAAAGAATGAATGGAAAGGGTGATAGTTCCTTTAAACAATATTATTTTTGAGAAACCTGCCATTCACAGGTCCTCCTCCAACGATATATTCATTACTTTCATGTATCCGATAGGAATTATTTCCATGGTATGTCGCAATTCTGAAAGGTACTAGCCATAGATGATCAAATTTCCCATGCTTTCCTCTGTCTTCATTTTTGGCATCCCATATCAATACCAATTCTCCCACTTTGAAATTATCTTCCTTGGTATGTCTGTCAACATCCTATTCCTATAACAACTTCATCACTGGCAATCCTAATGTAGTGGGAAAAATTGCCTCTATGCCATAAACAATCTGGAAGGGTGAAGTGGCAATAGATCTTTTTGGAGTGATCCTGCCATCCCATAGTGCATGGATGAGATTTTTGTTCCAATCTTTTTTGTTATCTAGCAACATCTTTTTGATAATTATGGTCAAGCTCTTATTGGATGACTCAGCCAACCCATTACCTTGAGGGTAATAAGATGTGGAGTGGCAAAGAGTTATCTTGTATTCACTGCAAAATTTCTCCATATTTTTGGACTTAAATGTAGTTGCATTTTCTATAATGATTTTGATTGGACACCCAAACCTGGACAAAATATTGTTCTCCAAAAACTGAACGATAACAACATATGTGGCCTACATGGTGGGAATTGCCTCAATCCACATGGTGAAGTAATCTGTGGCTGTCAGAATCAACTTGTGTTGAGTTGAGGACTGTGGATGAATTTCTCCTATGAAATCAAGGCCCCATTGTCTAAAAGGTGCTTCAACAAAGATGGGCTTCAAGGGAAAAGGCTACAATTTTCTCTTCCCATCAAAAATTTGACATTCATAACAGCTTGAAACCTCTTTGTAGACATTAGAAAAAATGTTGGGCCAATAGAACCCAACCCTCAATATCTTGTGCATAGTATTTTTCCAATAATGGTGTCCTCCACAGTCACCTTTATGGAATTCCCTGATGGTCTTCTCTACTTATTCCTCCAACAAACAACTCAACAATATTCATCTTGGATCCTTCCAATATAGGGATTGATTTACAACACAAAACTTTGCTTCTTTTATCTTTAAGAATCTAGCCTTGGTTTTACTGAATTCAGGGGGAGCCTGCAAATTTCTCAACATATAAATAATTTCAGCATACAATGGGGAGTCAAGAACTCTTTGGGATACTTGAGGGGGACTTTCTTCCTCTAAATCTGCTGACAAGTCAAAAACGAAATTTATTTCCAAGAGATCACAATTTGTCTGTGCCATCATCTTTGCAAGTACCTTCCCCTTGATCAACTTTGTAGGTTTGATCTCAAGGTCATATTCCAACAACACAGCTATCCACTTGCCCATTTTCCCCTCAGGATTAGTTTGATTTAAAATGTCTTTCATAGAACTATTAGCAACATAGGCAATAGTATGAGAATTCAAGATATAAACTCTGAACTCCTTTAAGGCCTTGACCAATGCATATGCCTGATTTTCCATGATATCATACTTTAAGGGCGAATCCCTCTGTTAAGAACCTGAACCAGATCTGAAGATATATCCAAATAAGAAGATCCATCCACATAGTGGAAAAGGGTCGTAGCAGAATCTGGAAGGAATAATACCACTGTAGAATATGCAGACTGAACGCTGGTAACTAGCTCCTGATCTGAG
>SNQJ01S0259893.1:0-11029 GCA_010110895.2 Picea sitchensis | reverse complement strand
TTCCATTTCGTTGCTTTATTTTTACCTTTCCCATTCCAACAGTTTTGCATGGTTTATTATCACCTAAATGAACCTGTCCAAAATCACCTTGGGTTAGTCCAAAGAATCCACGTATCTGCTTCAAATAGAACTGGTGTGAAGAAAACGCTCGATGGACGTCGAGTGGAGGACTTCATGATGGATAATTGAAAGACAAATTGTGCAGAAGGCAAAATCGATCAGCAAGCTTCATTCTCTTCCAGAGGAGGCCCCTGCTTACAAATGGTATCAAAGCCATGCTCTCATTTTTGCCCCGGGTATGATAACATACTCATTCTGATCTGTTAAAGCTATTCGCTCTTTTGTTTATAGTCTCTGTCTACTTAAGTGTCTGTTTGTATCCTGCGAATTTTACTAGTCTTTACCTGAGGAGTCGGCCAGGAGCCTGTCTAGTCTCTCTTAACGAGGACACAAGACTAAAAGCCCTCCTTTTCTGTGTAAAGATAGTAATACTGAGTATGGATTCCAGATCTGTGTCATTTAGAGATATTAAAAATACTGAAGAAACCAGTACGTCTGGAAATGAATCTGTAAATAGTTTAGAGTCCATGTTTTCTCTCAGTCGATCTCAGAGTATAAATCAGGCAAACCTAGAAATAGTAGAAATAAACCCTCAAGTTGCATGGAAACTACCTGCTATAACTCCTAGTCAAGTTTATCAAGATCTGAACGTGTTCCATCTCAAGGCTATAACCAGAGTCTTTGTAAAAGAATCTATCAGTACAATTCAACAGAATAGTAATGTTACCCAGACTATCTCTCTCCTAAATCCACAAGAAATCCAAAAGGAGGCTAAAAAGCATAAGACACAGTTTGTGCATTTTGGATGCATAAGAATCGATATAAATGCATTAGTACATAAAGGGATTAATGCTTATGTACTTTATACTGTAAGAGATCTAACTCATGACAAATTTACCGATTCAATAATAGGAGGGATAGTAGCTCCCTTATCCAATGGACCAGTCTATTTTGACTGTTATCCAAACTTTTCTGTTTATGCATATGATGAGACTCTTGCAGATATTCTAAAGCTACAAATTAGGACAACAAGATTCAGTATGAATGCTAAAAGAACGAAGATAGCTATTCAAGCCAGAGGATGTTTTAGATACACCAATACTATGTTCCCTGCTGTTCTACATAGTCCCAACAAAGATTCTCAGGCTATTACTTTGGTCATCACAGACTCTTTAAATCAGAAAGTGGAACATAGTACTATACGATGGGAAGATTTATCTTTTCCAACATATTGGGTAATTGATACTCCAAAGATGCCGATACCAAGAGCCATTACTTCGGCACAAATTAAAGAAACGTCTGACTCTGCCATAATTTCTTTTCCCCAAAACAGTAGTTTTCCTGGTCCTAAACCTAACAAACCACCTCCTCCTATACCTTCTTTTTGTTTACATCCTTCTTTACAATCCTTAGCTGGACAAATAGGACAAGTTCCTTTTGCTGTAAAATGCCTGGACTGTGGAGATTTAATTACTCTATCCACCCTCTCAGCCTCTGACAAAGATTTAAAAGTCCAATTTCAACATGATCATCATAATCCTAGGTCTCAGGTACCTCCACCAGTCTCCACATCTAAAGATCCTTGTCCACATCCACAATGCTCAGATATTCCTTTTCCTCATAATACCCATGTGCTTGTCTTTGAAGAAAAGTTGTGTTCAGAAATAAAAACCAGACAAGCAGCCTTCTTCCCAAAGGATATTAGAAGACCAACCTCTCTTGAAATAAAAAAATTCTTAAGAATATCCAAAGGATGCAACAAAAAATATAGCAGTCCAGAATGGATGAAGAATATGTTAAATTGGGATCTTTATACTCACCCAAAAGCAAAAATATTTGCCAAGCAGACTCCTGATTTAGAGAAGCTTAAGCTTGCAGCTGAATGGAAAGAATTTATGGACCAAAGGGATATGTATATTTCATTCCATGAATGGAACATTACCAAACCAATGACTAAATGTCATCTAGCCCCAACGAAAGCCAGTTTAATGAGTTGTCCTGTAAATAAGATTTCAGTATCAGACTTAGGAAAAGAGATCAGCAGGATTAAGAAAGCAAGGCAACAAGAACAAGAAAAAGAAGATTGCCTCCAAGTTCAACACCAGCAGTATCATGTTTTGATTGAGCTAAGAATACAAGATTTGAATTTTAGACTCAAAACATTGATAGATACAGGTTCTGATTTAAATCTGCTTAATAAGCATGTTATCCCTGTATCACTCTGGGAAAAGACAAGTGTTGCAGTAACAGGTCTTGGTAATATTGTCAATAACATCTCTTTTCAAATCCCAGAAGCTATTCCATGTTTTGACAAATTCTGCTTAAAGATGACATTTTTATTAGCAGAAATCCCTATTGCTTGCATCCTGGGTACTCCTTTCCTAGCAGTCGTCTCTCCACATGGATCTACTCAGATAACTCCTGAGAAAGCAGGATACTTTATTACTCTACCAGAGGGAAATAAAATTAATCTCCCTTTTGTCTCTACCCCTCAAGTTACAGACTCAGTCCAAATTAATCTACTCAGAGAAAGCATAATCAAGGAACTTAAGAATTTGCAAACTGAAATCGGAATAGGAGATCAGCTACAAAAGCCTAGTCTTTAGGAACAAATTCTTTTTCTCAAAGAAGAATTTGTTAAGAATGTCTGCTTTGAAAATCCTACAGCATTCTGGAAGAAGAAAAAACATGAGGTTTATCTTCCTTATAAAGAATATTATCAGGGAACACCTTGCAAAAGTAGAGCCATCCCTATGAATGCCGAATACCAAAAACTATGTACTGAAGAAATTGAAGGGCTATTAAATAAAGACTTAATTAGACCATCCACTAGTCCCTGGAATTGCTATGGGTTTTATGTAAATAAGCATTTAGAACAAATCAGAGGAGTCCCTAGACCGGTAGTCAACTATAAACCTCTGAATAAGGTACTGGAAGATGATACCTATCCTATTCCCAATAAAAGTAATCTTGTGACAAGAATTGCAGGTGCCAAAATATTTTCCAAGTTTGACTTAAAGTCTGGATTTTGGCAAGTAGCAATACAGGAAAAGGATAAGTTTAAAATTGCTTTCAATGTTCCTGCCGGACACTATGAATGGAATGTGATGCCGTTTGGTTTGAAAAACGCCCCTGCAAAGTTCCAGAGAGTAATGGATGACACTCTCAAGCCATACTTTGATTGGCTTATTGTTTATATTGATGATATTCTAGTGTTTTCTTCTTCTGTGGATAAGCACTTCAAGCATTTAAGAACACTTTTGCAAATACTCCAAAAAGCTGGACTTGTTTTATCCAAAAAGAAGATTGAATTATTTCAGACACAGGTAAAGTTTCTGGGACATACTATCAAAGATGGACAAATTACTTTACAAACCCATGCTGTGGAGTTCGCTGATAAATTCCCAGACAAAATTCTGGATAAAACTCAGCTGCAGAGATTTTTAGGAAGCTTAAATTATGTCAGCGATTTTTATAAGCAATGTTCTCTAGACAGAAAGCTTCTTAATGAGAGACTGAAGAAAGACCCAACACCCTGGACTGAGGCTCATACACAGGCGGTTAAACATATCAAAGCCAAAGTAAAACATCTGCCCATATTACATATATCCGATGAAAATTTATTAAAGATCGTAGAAACGGATGCTAGTAATATTGGCTGGGGGGCAGTTCTTAAGCAAGTCAGAGATAAAGGGAAAGAAGAGGTAATACAATTTACCTCTGGATTATGGCAAGCTGCAGAGAAAAATTACTCTACTCTGGATAAAGAAATAAAGGCTTCCCTTAATGCTATCCAGAAGTTTGAAATATATTTAATCTATAAAAAATTTATTTTAAGAACAGATGCTGCTGCAATGAATAAAGTTCTCAATAAAACCTTGAAAGATTCAGGAGACCATAAGTTTGCTCGATGGCAAGCTCTGTTTAGTAATTTTGATTTCTCTATTGAACATATCAAAGGAAGTTCGAACTGTTTTCCGGACTTCCTGAGTAGAGAAAATTTACAGTCTGCCAAACACAGTCTTGTAATTTCTATACAGCTTAGAGGGGATACAGATCATATGGAGAATATTCCTGACTCTTTGCGGTGGGAAGAGTATATTAACAGATGGATTCCCAGATGGGGGTTAAGGAGTACTAAAATATTAGCACCTACTACCCAAGTCTTGTATTCCAGCCTAGTCCCAGAAGTAAGATACAGAAGTAATAATAATATTCTGTTACCAATCATAAATCAATGGAACTAGAAAGCACTTGAAGCTCAAAGTGCTTTAGCAGACTCATTCCATGATATAAATTTAATCTGGGATATCAGAAATGAAGAACAACATCAAAAGTATTATTGTCTTGACAAGCCCATGTTTCTTTCTCAATGGCCGGAAAGAAATGCTGAGATTATTTTCCCAGAAACCAGCTATGACTATAAAGAATATAAAACATTATGGTGGCAGTTTACACAAAATGAAGATATTATTCTTCTTGTTAAGTTTGGAGCAATTAATACTTTTACTGCAGGAAGACCACCACTCTGGCTAGCTGACTGGTGGAAAGATTTTGGGATAAATAAGGAAGAAGCAGACCCTCTTGTTCTCCAAACATTCACCCCACTCTATCATGTTAGAGATTTGAATTATCAAGGACCAAATGATGAAGAGATATTCTGGATGTATATTTTACACCATTACCAGTGGGGCATCAAATCCAAAACTACTCTTCAAAGAATTAATAATATCTTGTATATTGTCCGGAAAATATATACAAAATCTTGGGATACTCTACAATATCCTGCAAGATTTTCTAGTTTCATTGAAAATGATTGATACAGCCAATTCATGTCTAGAAGGCCGACAGTGGTGTCATCCGTGTTCCGTGGGTTGTCGATATCAACTCCACTTTGTACATAAAATCTGTCAAATAGATAGTGTTGTCAAGTCTATCCGTAGGAATCTTGAAAACTTGGAGCACTTCTCCGACTTTTGGTGAGGCTTGACCCACATTTCCAAGATACCTTACTGTTAGGCATATGATTGTCCTTATGTTGGTCATTTCAATGTACTCTGATCAGAGAATCTTGCATGACTACTCTGTCAGATTTACTGTAGTATCCACTTTCGGTGTGATGTAAAATAAAGTTGTCGGTTCGGACAAATATTCTCGAGTGAATTCATCTGCCGAATCATAAAAGTAGATATGGTGGCAAACATGAGGGACCTCCCGTCCAGTCATGTTTAAGTCTTCATGATCACTCTCCCGCTCCACTTTGTTATATAGGGAGATTTGAGAGGCCATTAGGGCATCGGTCATTTGTTGAGTCTTTAGAGTGAGTCAGTCAGTCTTCTAGCTTCGCTTCTGTCCGAAGCTCAAGTCATTCTATCATTTGAGTCTATAAGAGCGAAGAGCATCCTACTCTGTCTGTCATCAGTGCCTCAGGCACAATCTCTTGTAATACCCGTGAGCTATTTCTTCTCTGATAAATAAAAAAGTCTTCCACATATTTCTCTGATGTTTGCATATTGTCTATGCTCCATGCACAATTAATAATTTCAGTTGAGTTCGTAAGTTGCTCCTCCCGGTTAGTAAGGTTGTCTTGTACGTGGATAGTTGGCGACAGTGATCGGTGGTAGTAAGTCCCGCCAGGCAAAGGGCCGCTTAGGGAAGTTGTAGCCGCAAAGGTTAGTCCAAAGAATCCACGTATCTGCTTCAAATAGAACTGGTGTGAAGAAAACGCTCGATGGACGTCGAGTGGAGGACTTCATGATGGATAACTGAAATACGAATTGTGCAGAAGGCAAAACCGATCAACAAGCTTCATTCTCTTCCAGAGGAGGCCCCTGCTTACAAATGGTATCAGAGCATGGCCCTTTGCAGCCCTTTGCCTGGCGGGACTTACTACCACCGATCACTATCGCCAACTATCCACGTACAAGACAACCTTACTAACCGGGAGGAGCAACTTACGAACTCAACTGAAATTATTAATTGTGCATGGAGCATAGACAATATGCAAACATCAGAGAAANATGTGGAAGACTTTTTTTATTTATCAGAGCAGAAATAGCTCACGGGTATTACAAGAGATTGTGCCTGAGGCACTGATGACAGACAACGCAGGATGCTCTTCGCTCTTATAGACTCAAATGACAGAATGACTTGAGCTTCGGACAGAAGGGAAGCTAGAAGACTAACTGACTCACTCCAAAGACTCAACAAATGACCGATGCCCTAATGGCCTCTCAAAGCTCCCTATATAACAAAGTGGAGCGGGAGAGTGATCATGAAGACTTAAACATGACTGGATGGGAGGTCCCTCATGTTTGCCACCATATCTACTTTTATGATTCGGCAGATGAATTCACTCGGGAATATCTGTCCGAACCGACAACTTTATTTTACATCACACCGAAAGTGGATACTACAGTAAATCTGACAGAGTAGTCATGCAAGATTCTCTGATCAGAGTACATTGAAATGACCAACATAAGGACAATCATATGCCTAACAGTAAGGTATCTTGGAAATGTGGGTCAAGCCTCACCAAAAGTCGGAGAAGTGCTCCGAGTTTCCAAGATTCCTACGGATAGACTTGACAACACTATCTATTTGACAGATTTTATGTACAAAGTGGAGTTGATATCGACAACCCACGGAACACGGATGACACCACTGTCGGCCATCTAGACATGAATTATTACAACGTGGAATTTATAAGTAAACCCACAAAACTTTTTAATCAAAAGGTGTATCTTTGAAATGATTGAAGTAATAAGGATCCCAATGTTGTGTATAGACTTCACGGACTAATTCAGGATCGCTGTCATGATTTGCTCCTTGGTGAAGTAGAAATTTAGTTCTGATTACCCATGGATGTTTTTCTCCGATGAACATCTCTTTGTATTCTTCTTCAGAGAATAAATCATTAATAGTATCCAGAGGTCTAATATAGAATAAGAACATTTTTCCTATTTCGGTGACATCTGGATTTATACCAATGGGGTTTAACCCAAACTGATTCCACCATTCTAGTAGCCAATCTCGTTCTTCCCAATCTCTGAATGAATGGGCAAACTTGATCATGCAATAGTAAAAATTGAACCTGCTAGTCCACAGACAAACATTGAACCACATAGTTTTATATTGTTCATAATCAATACCATAAAAATTTTCATTAGGATCTTGGTTAGGCCAATCTGATAGGGCCCTCATCCTGTTGATTTGGAAGTAATGATATACTAGAGATCTTGCCCAGGTTCTTGTGGTTTGTTCATACCATTGGGTATCAACATATCTTAATCGGGTTAAATCTCCCATTTCAATAAGTTTCTCTCTGGAGGATATTGTTATGGGCTGATGTATTTGGCCCAGAACATGTTGTGGGGGAAGGACTGTAATACTTGTGTTTGTAGAAAACCCTGGGAGTCCAACCTCAATTTTTTCTGAATGTCTGAGCTGCCAAGAGGGTTTCCAGTTTGCCTTAAACACTTCCCAAGCAGTATTGTCAGCATAATACTTAGTTACTGGAGCATTTCTTTCTTTATCAAATACTTCAACTATTACCATGCATTTCTTGTAATATGCTATCTGCATATGGGAATCTGAAACAAAGGGAAGCTCAATTCTTTTTGGAGGAATTTTTCCTAGTTGGGCAATTGTGATAAAATACCCAAGTCTGGTATTTAGATATGTACAAGACCCATGTGGCTCAACTGCTGATAAGAAAGGAGAACCTAAAATACAATCAACAGGTAAAGAAGAAATATGAAATCTCATTCCTAAGCCATAGTCATCCAGAAGTAATGTTCCCTTTGAAACTTCATACTTAAATTCTGTATCAACATTACCAAGACCAGTAGCAGTTCCAAAGTTGGGTGCCCAATACTTAGCAGGAATTTTATCTTTATCCAACAGATTTATGTCTGACCCTGTATCTATCAATGTTGTTAGAGTAAAGATCTCCTGGCAGATTTCTATCTGGATCTTAACATAATATTTCTGATATTTTATAGGTAGAACCTGCATACCTGGCATTCCTTTCATTTCTTCAGAAGTCTGGGTCTGAATAAAGGCTTCTACGAGAACATCTTCAAGAGGAGGAGGAAACAAATTTATTGTCTCTTTGATTGATTTTATTTCTTGTCTAGCCCATTCATCAACAGGATAGTTTAATTCTAGTTCGCCTTGAACTTTTGCTATAACTTCTCTTAATTCACTAACTTCTTTTCTGAGAGAAGTTACCTCTTTTGCTAAATCTGTAACAGAGATATTTTGTAATTTTGTTTCTCTGTTAAACTTTATATATGTTTTGGTGTTTTTATCAAATGAGGCGTCTAAAAGCAGAGGTTTTCTTTTAGGAAATTCACAACCTTTTCCTTTCTGCTCTGGTTTTTACTGTTTTTATAAAAGATTCTAGCAGAGCAGTTTTCATATCGCCTTCAGGAAGTCCTTTGATTTGGGCAATCATTTGGGCTTCTGAATCTCCTGTATTTTGGAACATACATACTTTTAATTTTTCTTCTATTTTTGGTTCTGAATCTGATTCTGATTCAGAATTTTCAGAAGAACATGTGCAAACTAGAGGATTTGTGCAGCTACAAGACTGATGTATGACTAGTTCTGAATCAAAGCTAGATCCAAATTGTGAAGTATCAAGAGATGAAGCACAACAACCCTCCTGGAGCATATGCATTTCAGCTTTTGGCTGCCTATGAGGATTATAGGGACAGTGATTTGAATCATGAGTTTGTGCTCCACATCTATTGCAATGTAGCTTAAACACCAATTGTTTCTTTTCTTGGGCTTCCTTTTCCCTCTGTTCAGAAACTTTACCTTTGCCTCTTTTTGAGGCTTCATTATCAGGACATTCATGAGCATAATGTCCATTTTTCTCACAAAGATTTGTGGGTCTTGAGATGAATATCATGAGGCTCAAAGTAATGAGTATTTGGAATATATCTGTATCTACCTTTTCTGCTTTTATCTCCTCTCATTGCTTTTTTCTTCTTTTTCCTAGCATACATGGGTCTATCTAAGTATAAGCCATATTGTTCACAGATAGACTTTTGGTCAGGAAGGTATGAAGATTTTGAGACAGAATTTTGAATCTTCATACTAGTACAGAGTCCTATTAAGGTTTTTGTAATGATAGAATAAATTTCTCCCCAAGTATATGTCTCATAAGGAAGTTTGAAATTATCTTTCATTTTGAGATACTCAACAAATTTACTTGGAAGAGCTGCAAGGTATACTTGCTTCCACAACAAATTTTTGCTGTCTTTGACTTCAAATATTCTTTGAGTCCATTCTTTATGAAATTGTTCATACTCTGACATTTTTCTGCATTTCATATTCATCAAAACAATTTCATGCTTATCAACAATTTCGGTTTCTGTCCCACACCAGTGTTCAAGAATTAGAGTAGTGAGGGCTCCTATCATGTTATTCATGGCGGTTCCATCAGAATGATAAACTATATCCCCTTGTTCATCTTTCAATACTTCAGCTTCCATTTTACTAATCATAAGGGGAGAAGAGACAGTTTCCCACCATTTACTGAGTGTTCCAGTAAAACACTGAATGAGTGTTTTACAAGCTTCAACTTCACTTTTTCCCTTCATGCACATAATCTTATAGGAAACAAACATCCGATCAATCATTTGTTTGATCTGTGCTACTGATAGATTGTCAATATTCCATTCTTGAAACCAGTCATCAACAAAGGTTTGGGATTCTGAGAGTTTCCCTTTTCCAATAAGATATGGGGCTGCTGGTCTGGATGAATGAGCAGGGATGTTTTCATAAGAAGGTCTTCTAATAGTTACCAGGGAAAAGGTATCTTGAGAATTCGTTTTGGAAGTTTCAGGTTTATCTTCTTCTACTTCCGGGGGAAAATGAAAAGGGAATTTTTTAGTAACTTCTTTTGCAGCAGGGTTATATACAGGAGATAAAATAGAAATATGAGGATTAGGGAGAAGGAAAGAGTCAGGAATAGGCTTATCTAGTTTACTGGACTTTTTAGTCAATATAGTTAAGGATTTACCCATTTCAGTAAAGACATTCCCTAGCCCTTCCATGATCTCTTCATGATTTTTGTTTGATTCTAATAAGGTAGAATCAACTTTATAATGAACATCAATGACTTTTTCATGAATCTGGTTAACTGCATGAACAATAGTATTTGTGGAAACTTGCAGGTCCAGAATCTGTCCACTTTTAGCATAGTCATTGGTTACATAAATTTGAGTAGCCATTCCCCTTAAAGCAGTGTTAGTCCAATTTAACTGTTTTGATACCGATTGGACTCTTTTATCTATTCCAGATAGCTGGTTGGCTTCATCAGTTAATAAAGGCATAGCTCTGGCCTGCTTCGAGGCGTCTTCTAGGAGGATACCTTGAAATGGAGGAAAAGTAGTTTTTGATTCTACAAGGCTGCCATCTATACTTTTCCATTTGTGATTTGTCTGAGTAGAGTTGTCTCCTACCATATGGACTATAGGGGCCATATGTAATTTTCTCCATTCGAAGAAAGAGATCCAACAGTTTTCTTTAGTCATATAGTCCTTCCATAGACTTGACAGTCTTTGTTTTTCTGTTTCAGGAGTACTTCTGTCAAATTCTAAGGACTAGGGATTTGTAAATAAATCCCAATTTGTCATCTTTTTGATCCAATATTCTGGTAGGATTCCCTTTTGACAGCCTGTTATGACTGTAAGATATTTCAAAATTTCTTCTACAGAGGGATGTTTAATATTGGAAGGTAAAGGATTTGAAAACCGACATTCTGGTATGGCTGTATCACATTGTTTCCTATGGGGTGTGGCATGAAATGAAGCTCCTGAATCTACTACCCAAGACTTAGAAATATTATTTACAGAAAGAATCAAAGCATCTTGTAACACATCACCTGTTACATTTGCTTCCTGATTTATCTCCTGTTGTCCATCTCTTTGTTTCTTTGGAGCTCTGCAGTCTTTCT
>SNQJ01S0259892.1:0-12300 GCA_010110895.2 Picea sitchensis | reverse complement strand
CATTCATTGTTGTATCACAATCTACATGGCTTGAAGCTTCTACAAATTTATTTTCATCATGAGTTGTTGAAACTTGATCTAGAACAAGAGAGGCTCCCTAGGACTATCAACGCTTCTGATGTTGATTTGAAGGATCATCGACACGATCACCAACTACTTCTCATGTTGAACGAACACATCTATGAAGTGATGGTGCTAGTTCAGGTTCATGTTAATTTGACTTATCTAGAGGAAGGTGAGTAGGAATAGGTGCATTTTCATCCTCATTTTCATCATCCGAGGAAGAGGAAACTAGAATAGGAATAGAAGAGGGTGAAAATGTTGAATATGGATCAAAATCTGAAGAAGACATAGCCAATGAATTAGGGTCCTAGGATGAGAGATTTTCATTAAATTTAATGTCTCTTATAATAATATTTTCTTTGGAATGATGTTGAACAAGTTTGTAACCTTTTACCTCTTCGTCATATCCAACAAAAATACACTTCTCTTTTTTAGGATGTAAATCTTTCCTTTTCTCATCAAGAATGTGAGCCCATGCTACACTCCCAAATACACACAAGAGACTTACATTTGGATTAATTTTATTAGATATTATTCTAGTGTCATATTTTTTAGATCCTTAGTGGGAGTGCACTTTACTATTTCATTTGCACAATTAATGGCTTCCACCCAATAAGTACGACTTAATCCCTTAGATTAGATCATACAATTAACCATTTCTTTTAATGCACCATTCTTTCTCTCTAAACAACACCATTTTGTTATGGTGTATATATGGAAGAATTAATGTTGCATTTGGATGCCCTATGCAATACAATAACTTGTAAAATTGTTTTTCACATATTCACCTCCATTGTTGTTCTTAGCCTTTGAAGTTAATGTCTATATTATTTTTCTACAAGGGTCTTGTAGGCCAAAATATTGTCAAACAATTTTCTCTTAAGTTTAAAGTAAACCCACATTATAAAAAAATCCTTCCCGATTGAAATTGAAGAAATAATTGCACCATAGAAAAAAAGGTGATCTGTTGTTGAGAGAAGAAGGAAAAATTGGAAGAGACTAGGTGCATAGGTAAAATGGTATAGCCATAGAATTCAGACAAAAATTTAGGGGAATTGTTGGGAGAAGAGGAAAATTGGAAGAGACCCAGGTGCATGGGTAAAATGGTATGGCCAGAGGGTGGGACAAAATTTAGAAAGCATGTAAAGGAGAATGAAGTATACAGGAGAACATGTAGCAAGATATAAGAGAGAAATAATGACATATAAGAAAATGCCATACTATTCCAAAGGAGGAGATCCTTATTACTAAATGTCTGGACTTGGTGATTTTTAGATTCTGACGAAGTGATAGTTAGAGACATCTCTGAGGGAACAAGGGGGGTGAAAACCAAACAACACAGCAAATGGTGAGAAACTAGTGGAAGAGTGGGTGGCTTGGTTGTGGTTGTATTGGATAATATGAAAATAGGAATACCACTATTTGTTTTTCAAGAAATAACTATGAAGAGAATGAAAAAGAGTTTGATTGAAAACCTTGTTTTCCCATTAGTATGCAGGTGGAATGCGGTGGAGAACTGTAGATAACAAACCAACAATGACCAAAGAGTGTGCGAGAAAGTGTTGAGGAAGCGAGAGATTATATTAGATATGATACTACTAGGCAGTCCAAAGGTTTTCCAAATATGTTGGAAGAATAGATCGATAATCTGTGGAACATAACTAATTTTATGGCATGGGATGAATTCTATCATCTTAGAGAAATGTTAGACGACTACCTGAATGTCATTTTTCTTGTGAAGAGTGGTTTGAAGACCACTTAAAAATTCCATGTAAATAGATTCCCATTGACATGATGGTATGGGTAGTGGTTGCTAAATCCCATGCTTGTAGTTAGATGGATTACTTTGTGAACGGAATAAGTATGCCTAGATGAATTTCTCCACATGCTTCAATAAAGTGGGAGAATAGAAGTGGTGCTATAACTTCGTAATGGTATTCACCATCCCAAAATGGTCTCCACATGAAGAGATATGTACATCCCTAATAAGAATAATGTGATCCTTTCATAGGGGAACACACAGGTGATTCATTTTTAATATAGCCAACCGTCATCGAGGAGTGTGTAGTCCTAGGAGTTAAGTTTTTTTTAATAACTTTGGTTGTTGAAAAAATGTCCAAAATTCCCTTAAACATGGAGATATGGCATACATTTGTAAAGGTATCACATGCTACACATTGCACCTCTAATATGTGCATGACCTGAAAGGGTGGTCTACTCAAAAATCCTACTAGTTTGTAAGTGACCCCTTTTTGTATTTAATAATGAGGTGAAATTGTCAAATGTGTTTTTCCCACTTAAAATGGTGTTGTTCTTGAATCTTACTTCAAGAATTATGAAAAATGAGACAATGATGATTTCTTTGAGGAATAGTCTCTTTACCCAGAATATAGTTGTTACATTACTTCAACGCTTGCACTAGAATGTAGAATTGCTTATCCTATGTCGAGTAATTAATATTTTTTGTGTCAGTGTCTCTGAATGGTATGCCACCATTTGACGTCCCTTTTTAAGTATGTCCCAAATAAGGAATTGAGAGGAATTTGTCTCAAAATCTAAAGGTTTTATCTAAGTCCTCTAATGGTAGACATGGTGATTAACATAATGATTGCTTTAACATATCAAAATGGAATTGAGCTTATGCATCCCATTGAAGCTTAGCATGATTATACAATTGATGCAACAAATGAGTCGACTAGGATAAATTGGATACAAACTTCATGTAAAAATGTGTCCATAAAATGTGCCTCAGCATTTTAGCATTTGGAGGCACTTACACTGGTTACTAAATGCTTGACACAGAGAGGAATATAGGTGCACCATTGTTCTATCAAATATGAATCCTAGATATTGGACTGATCTTTTTCAAAACAATTATTTATTTTGATTGAGTTGAAGCTTATGTTCCCGCAGTAATTCATGTACATTACATACATGTTGAAGATGTTCTTTCCAAGACCCACGAAAATTAATATGTCATCCAGATAGGTCACTACAAACTTACCCAAATGAGGTGGGAAGATGTCTGTTGATTGGCCTCATGAAATTGTTGGTGCATTGAATTAGGTTAGAATGGCATTGGTTAGTTAGATTATTTTTGGAAGTCGATGGGGAAGCAGTTGAAGCTTGAGACTAAGAAGGACCATATTTGGCAAACTTAGAGTTGGTTTGAGGATAGGGGATTCAAGGATTCACCTTACATTTTATGGTCAAGGACCATAGGAAGGACTTCTCCAAAGAGTGGCTCTCGAATGAATCAACTTCATGACATGGAGGAGTTAATAAACCATAACTTAATTTTATAATTAATACCTCTTCTAAGTCTATGAACTGTAGTTGGATTCACAAGTTGTAGAAGACATCGATGTAACTCTGTACTGAGATTAGTTAGATAGTTGATAGAACTTCAACCCACTTGGCTAGTAGGTTGAAGATATCATGGATGGTATAAGCGCTCACGTAATGCATGATATAAGAACTCCCAAGAATTAATGTATGTAGTT
This sequence comes from Picea sitchensis, assembly GCA_010110895.2. Lineage (NCBI taxonomy): Eukaryota > Viridiplantae > Streptophyta > Pinopsida > Pinales > Pinaceae > Picea > Picea sitchensis. The sequence continues at coordinate 8,734 of SNQJ01S0259892.1, read as the reverse complement.
GTTGTGGCTATTAATTCACTGATGTCAACAACCAATTCAAACATTTCCAGTTGTATGTCCCACAAGGCTTGGATAATGGCTTCAAATTGCAAGCTAGTGATATGTAACTTGATGTCCTCTTCCATGTCATGAGATATTTTGAAATAGGTGTAGAGTTTGCATATCCATGTATCAAGCTAGTGATATGTAACTCCATGTCCTCTTCCATCTCACGAGAGGTTTTGAAATAGGTGGAGAGGTTGCATGTCCATGAATCGACAATTTCACCATTCATTTCCATGAAAATTATGGAAATTGGAAGTGATTTTCGAGTTGCATAGGTTTCAGTGTGCTATGTAGTTTTAGGAAAAGTAGGTCATTCAAAGTGAGAGATAATTCTTGAAATTGTGTAGACATGTTGGAGTTTGCATCTTCCATTGATGTTTCTCTTTGGGAGGACATGGTTTTAATTCACCAAAGATAGATTGTGGTATGAAAAAGAGACCTCATGATGGTGCCTTGAGAAGCTAATGGACAGTCCTCGGAATGATGCTCTAAATGCCCGGAGAATGGCACATCGGTTGTCTCAACAAAATATAAGTTGGAGGGACTTGAGATGGGTGCACTTGTACCTCTGCCCAACTAGACCAACAAGAGTTGTTTCTTGAGCAATGGAATGACACATATACATTCTAAACTGGCATTCTAAAGCGCTTTATGTATAACATTAGAGAGGGTTGTTAGGAAAACTAATTCACTGGAATAGTTCCTTTATTATGTAGTGCTCTACCCAGTAGCAATAGAGAGTGTTATTTATAAAAAAAACTAACTCACATACCAACATTAAAACAAAGATTAATGGGCTGATTACAATAGAAACTGGGTGTCCTTGTGTTGAGTGGTGAAGGAAGGGGCACACCCTTCTTGGTGGCCTAATTCCTCCCTCTCTAGATATAGAATTGTCTCTACTTCTGACAAAAAATTGGAAACTTATGCTACATTGTTTGAGGAGTCAACCACCTAGCTTGAGTGGGAGCACCACCTTTTTGTTGACTACATATGAAATATATTGTTCGTAATGTGTGGTACTTACTTGTGAATCCATAATTTGATCTAAAAGAAGAGGAGACTACAAATATGAGATGTTGATGAAAGGTTGTTGATCTATAACATCTTCTTCGAGAAGAGGAGGATAATAAAAATTCATATCATTAAATTTAACACATCATGTAAATTAGGGTTGTCTTGGAAAAATTGACGATACACATTCTTTCCAATGATTTCTAACATTGTGTATGGACCACATGGGAGCATGTACAAGTTATGATGGAAACCTTTAAAATTGAGAGGGAAGGGATCAGTGATAAAATGGTGAATGACATGGGGTGCAACTGCTTATCATGGTTCTTTCTGGCACATTCTTGGGATGATTTCAAAGAAAATGCAACCTAACTATGGAGCCGATTTATATTGTTAAGGAAAAATTGTGATTATTTTTGTCACCTCTCTTGGTGATTTTTTAGATTCTGAGGAAGTGATAGTTAGATAAATATCTAATGGACCAAGGGGATGAAAAAAAAGGAACACAAATGGTGAGAAAATGAAGGAAGAGTGGGGTGGTTCGGTTGTAGCTATATTGGATAATATAAAAATTGAAATCCCACACTATTTGTTTTCATAAAAAAAAATAACCCTATGAGATAATGAACGAGGGTTCGATTAAGAACCTTGCCTTTCCCATCGGTCTGTAGGAAAAATGTAGTGGATAAATGGAGCTAACAACCCAACAATTACCAAAGAGTGCCAAAAAATGTTGAGGAAGTGAGAGTCCCGATTAGATATGATATTATTGGGCAGTCTAAAGTATTTCCAAATATGTTGAAGAACAAAGCAATAATTTGTGAAGCATAACTGATTTCTTAGCATGGGATGAAGAGTGCCATCTTAGAAAAATTGCATATTACTACCCTTAGGGAATTGTTCTTGTGAAGAGTAACTCCATACCACTTAAAAATTCCATAGAAATAGATTCTCATTGACATGGTGGTATGGGTAATGGTTGGTAAAAACCATGCTAGGTTTAGGCGACTTTCTTTGTAGACATAATGAGCAGAGGCCTCGTGGAATTTCTCCACTGCTTCAACAAAGTGGGGCAATAGAAGTGGCGTTACAATTTTTGAATGTTATTCACCATCCAAAAATGGTCTCCACGTGAAGAGGGATGTACATCCCTAATAAGAATAAGGTGATCCTCACATATCCGAACACACAAGTGGTTCATTTTGGCTACATGGGAAAAAATTTCATTATAATTCAGTTCATTTCTGCAGAGATAAGCCTTTGGGGCTAATCCCGAGCCTTGTGTATTTCAACACTTCCATATGATGTATACATAATTATATAGATCCTTACAACTGACAAGTTTTCTTTCTTTCAAAAGAGGTACAAGATCACAAGCATCCTTCTCTCTTAACAAGTGATAGTCTTCATTCATTGTTGTATCACAATCTACATGGCTTGAAGCTTCTACAAATTTATTTTCATCATGAGTATTTGAAACTTGATCTAGAAGAGAAGAGACTCCCTAGGACTATCAACACATCTGATGTTGATTTGAAGGATCATGGACAATATCACCAACTAATTCTCATGTTGAGCAGGCATCTAGAAGTGAAGTGGTGCTAGTCACGAGGAGTTCTAAATTTGGCTTATCTAGAGGAAGGTGGTAGGAATAGGGGTGGATTTCCATCCTCATTTTCATCATCTGAGGAAGAGAAACTAGAATAGGAATAGAGGAGGGTGAAAATGTTGAATATGGATCAAAATCTGAGGAAGACATAGACAATGAATTAGGGTCCTATGATGAGAGATTTTCATTAAATTTAACATTTCTTATAATAATAATTTCTTTGGAATGATGTTGAAAAAGTTTGTAACCTTTTACCTCTTCCTAATATCCAAAAAAAAATACACTTCTCTCTTTTAGGAACACCAAATCTTTCCTTTTCTCATCAGAAATGCTTGAACCCATTCTACACTCCCAAATACACACAAGCGACTAACATTTGGATTGTTTATTATATATTATTCTAGTGTCATATTTTTTTAGAGCCTTAGTGAGAGTGCATACTATGTAATTTCCACAGTTAATGGCTTCCACCCAATAAGTCTGAGAAAATTAGTCCCTTAGATTAGATCATACAATTAACCATTTCTTTGAAAATGCACCATTCTTTCTCTAAACAACACCATTGTTTATGGTGTATATGGAAGAGTGTGGTGCATTTGGATACTATAGGTACAATATGCTTATGAGTTGTTTTTCACATACTCACCTCCATTATTTGTTCTTAACCTTTGGAAGTTAAGTAGCTCTAGATTATTTTCTATAAGGGCCTTGTAGGCCAAAATTGTCAAACAATTCTCTCTTAAGTTTTAATAAGAAAAACCCACATTGCATAAAAAAATCCTTATGTGAAAGTGAAGAGAAGCCATTGCACCATAGAAAAAAGGTGATGCAGGTTGAGAAGAAGGGAAAATTGGAAGAGACTAGGTGCATAGGTAAAATAATTTATGTGAGAATTAGGACAAACAATGTAGAAACATGTAAGAGGAAGTATTAACCTAGGAGAAAATGTAGAAAGATATAAGATAAATGATAACATAGAAAATACCATCTATTCCAAAGGGGATCCCTTATTACTAAACATGGAGACTTGTTCCTAGGGATTATTTGTAGTTACAAAGAAGTTGTTGCTTATTTATACAACTCTCTTCTCAACTAGACTAGTGAGAGTTGTTTCATGAGAAATGGAATAACAAACATACATCCTAAACTAGAATTCTATATATCCTTGCTTATAAGAATATAGACGGTTGTTAATAAAACAAATTCATTGCCAGAGTTCCTTTATTATGTATCTCTCCACCAAGTACTCGAGACTGTTATTTATAAACAAAACTATATTGGCATGCAATAAAAGATTAATGGATTTATTACAATATAAACTGGGTGTCCTCATGGTGAGTGGTGAAGGAAAGGGGCATGCCCTTCCTGGTTGCCTAATTCATCCCTCTATAGATATAGAAGTGTCTCTACTTCTAACAACAGATTTGGAAACTTACGCTACATTGTTTTGGCTTGCAGACAGGCACTTGGCTTGAGTGGGAATCTCTACCTTTGTTTTGACTACATATGAAATATATTTTTCATAATGTTTGGGCCTTACTTGTGAATCCATGATTTGATTGACAAGTAGAGGAGGGGATACAAATATGAGATTATGTTGAATGGGTGCTGATCTATAATTGATTCTTCGAGAAGATGAGGTTAAACAAACTTCACATCATTAAGAACATACATCATGTATAATAGGGTTGTGGGAAAATATCTGATACACATTATTTCCAATTCCTTCTAACACTTTGTATGGAAAATAGTAGAGCATGTGCAACTCATGATGGAAAAGTTTCAAAAAAGGCATTTGCCGGGAAGGAATGACTGGGTTTGAATGAGTGGTGTGCTTTATCCGCGGTTTTGCGGAACGTGCTGGGTGCTTTCAAAGGAACAGCAGGTGCAGGATTATAGCGTCAAGGAGCATTGTCCTTCTTGTCCTGTGGTGGAACATTAGAGTCTCACGAAGTGATAGTTAGAACCATATGTGAGGGAACAAGAGGTTGAAAACCAAGGTACACACCAAATGATGAGTAACTGGTGGAGGAGTGGGTGGCTTGGTTGTAGTTGTACTGGATAATATGAAAATAGGAATCCCTGTTGTTTTCAAAAATAACTATAAAGAGGAAACTGACAAAGTTCGATTGAAAACCTTATTTTTCACATCGATCTTTAGGTGGAATGCAGTGGATAACTATAGATAACAAACCAACAATGACCAAAGAGTGTGCCAGAAAGTTTTGAGGAAGCCAGAGTCTCTATTATATATGATACTACTAGGGAGTTCAAATTTTTTCCAAATATGTTGGAAGAATAGATCGATAATCTCCGTAGCATAACTAATTTTATGTCATTGGATGAAGAGTGCCATCTTAGAGAAATGTTAGAGGGCTACCCGAATGGCATTGTTCTTATGAGCAATGGTTGGAAGACCAATTAAAAATTCCATGGAAATGGATTCCCATCGACATGATGGTACAGGTAGTGGCTCATAAATCCCATGTTTGTGGTTAGATGGATTACATTGTGAACAGAATGAGGAGGCCCACATGAATTTCTCCATCTGCTTCAACAAAGTGGGACAATAGAAGTGGTGCTATAACTTCTTAATGGTCTTCACTATCCAAAAATGGTCTCTAGATGAAGAGGCATGTACCTCCCTAACAATAATAAGGTGATCCTCTCATTCAAGAACACACAACTGGTTGATTTTGTATAGCCAACCTTCATCGAGTGTGTATTCTAGGAAGGTCGTTTGTTTAATAACTATGGGTTGTTGCAAAAATGTCCAAAATTTCCTGAAACATGGATATATGGCATACATTTCAATAAAGTTGTCACAGGCTACACACTGCACCTCTAAGATGTGCATGACGGAAGGTAGGTCTTCTCAACAATTCTGCTAGTTTTTTAGTGACCCCCTTTTGTATTTAATAATGAAGTGAAATTGTTAAATTTATTTTTCCACTTAAAATGATGTTGTTCTTGAGTATTACTTTGAGAAATATGAAAAATGAGACAATGATGGTTTCTTTGAAGAATAGTCTCTTTACCTAGAATATTTTTGTTCCATTGCTTCAACGCTTGCATCAGAATGTAGAATTCCTTATTGTATGTGGTGTAATTAATATTTGTTGTGTTAGTCCCTTTTAAGTATGTCCCAAATAGAGAATTGAGAGGAATTTGTGGAAAAATCTTAAAGGTTTTATATAAGTCCTCTAATCATAGATATGGTAAATAACATAATGTTGGCTTTAACAACTCAAAATGACATTGATCTTATTCTTCCCATTGATACATAGCTTGATTATATAATTGATGCAACTAGGAAAAATTGGATACAAAATTCTTGTAAAAATAATAATGTCCATAAATATTTTGAGCATCTACCCATTGGAGGGTGCTCACTAGTTAGCTAATGCTTGGACTTGAGGGGAATCTAGGTGTACCATTGTTATGTCAAATATGAATCCTAGATATTGGGAGATTTATCCAAACAATTATTTATTTTATTGAGTTGAAGCTTATGTGCCCGCAATAATTCAAGCACATTACATACATGTTGAAGAGTTCTTCCCAAGACCCCCTGAAATTAATATGTCATCAAGATAAATCACTACAAACTTACCCAAATGAGGTGGGAAGATGTCATTGATTGACCTCATGAAAATTGTTGATGCGTTGGTCAGTTAGAATGGCATGAAAATCCATTAATAAAGACTAAACTTGGTCTTGAATGTTGTACTCGGTGTTGTGGAATGCATTCAAACTTGATGATATATGTCTATCAAATCCGTCTTGGTGAAGAAGGAGGCACCTTTATGTTGTCCAAAAACTCCCCAGTCCAAGGTAAGGGATATCAATTTTTATTGTTGTGTTGTTGAGGCATCGATAAAAAGGTAACTAAATTTCACTCAATATTCTACTTTTTGGGAATAATAAATGTAGTAGAGCCTGAGGGAGAGGGAGGAGGGTTAGATGCAATTGATTCTAATAGCTAGACAATTTGTCGTTTGAATTTTGTAGCCTCTCGCAGAAGAATGTGATATGTTTGTGAATTTGTAAAGGAGGTGAAGGGTGGTGGGAAGTTGCAAGAACTAAAATATGTCTTTGGATCATGAGATTATTTTTTGAAGTGGATGTGGAAGTAGTTAAAGCTTGAGACTTAGAAGCACCATATTTGGCAGACTTGGAGTGGATTTGAGGATAGAGGATTCAAGGACCATATTTGGGAGCCTTAGAGTGGATTTGAGGATAGGGGGTTCAAGGATTCACCTTAGGCCCATAGGAATGCCTTGTCCAAGGAGTGGCTCTCCAATAAATCAAATTCATGACATTGAGGAATTAATAAACCATAATTTATTTTTTATAATCAAGACCTCTTTTGGGTCTATGAAGTGTATTTGGATGCACAAGTTGTAGAAGACACATATGTAGCTTTGGACATAATAGTTGGGTAGTTGACCGAGCTTCAACCACTTGGATAGTAGGTTCTGAAGATATCCTAGATGGTAGAAGTGCTCATATAATGAGTGACATAAGTATTCCCAATAATTAATGCATGCAAAAAGGAACCTAATGATGGTTCACTGAGAAGCTGATGGAGAGTCCTGAGAATGATGTTCTAAATGCCCGGAGAAGGGCACATCGTTTGAACCTCCTGATCACCTACTATAACCCAGTACTAGCTTATTTATTTCAACCAATTTTACTAATATCATACCAAACAAAAAATAACTATGTTTCAATAAACACTCCATATCAATGTGACTATGTGAAAATTCTCCAAAACAACTAGATCGAAATTTGGGCACATATAGTGAAAATGCTCACTCAAAAATATGGATAAGATTAGGGTTTCTAAGTTTACAACTAGCATGCCCATCATAGTCCTACTTATAGAAACACTAATTCTCTATTTCAAGTGAAGAAACTCATTAAAACCCTTAATCCATTTAGTGCACATATTTTAAGTTGTTAAAGATATCCATAGATATATTTCTTAACTCTGTAAAAGATTCAATAAATAATTATATTGGATAACATTTTTAATATATATCAAAATAATATTTTAACAAAAAATAATTAAAACAAAATAGTAGTATTAACAAAAGTGATTAATATTAAAGATATTATTAATTAATTTGGAAAGTTGTGAAATAATCCCTACTAACTTATTTATTTCAACCAATTTTAATAATATCATACCAAACACAAGATAGTTGACCGAGCTTCAACCACTTGGATAGTAGGTTCTGAAGATATCCTAGATGGTAGAAGTGCTCACGTAATGAGTGACATAAGTATTCCCAAGAATTAATGCATGCAAAAAGGAACCTAATGATGGTGCACTGAGAAGCTGATGGAGAGTGCTGAGAATGATGTTCTAAATGCCCGGAGAAGGGCACATTGGTTGTCTCAACAACAAAGATGTTGGAGGGACTTGAGATGGGTGAAATTGTACCTCTGATCACACCACTATAACCCGTACTAACTTATTTATTTCAACCAATTTTACTAATATCATACCAAACAAAAAAATAACTATGTTTCAATAACCACTCCATATCCAATGACAACTATGTGGAAAATTTTCCAAAACAACTAGATCCAAATTTGGGCACATATACTGAAAAATGATCACTCAAAAAATATGGATAAGATTAGGGTTTCTAAATTTACAACTAGCATGCCCATCATAGTCCTACTCATAGAAACACTAATTCTCTATTTCAAGTGAAGAAACTCATTAAAACCCTTAATCCATTTAGTGCACATATTTTAAGTTGTTAAAGATATCCATAGATATATTTCTTAACCTTGTAAAAGGATTCAATAAATAATTATATTGGATAACACATTTTTTAATATATATCAAAATAATATTTTAACAAAAAAAAATAATTAAAACAAACATATTGATATTAACAAAAGTGAATAATATCAAAGATATTATTAATTAATTTGGAAAGCTGTGAAATAATCCCTACTAACTTATTTATTTCAACCAATTTTAATAATATCATACCAAACACAAAAATAACTATGTTTCAATAACCACTCCATATCAAATTATTAATT